>MDKI01021988.1:0-10177 GCA_005239505.1 Nicotiana paniculata | reverse complement strand
AATCAACGAATCCAAATAGACATATAAACCTCAATGATCATGAAACAATTAAGTCCGGAAGCATATAATTGGAAACCGGGGAAGGGATCATGTTTAACAGACAATTTGGTGGCGTATAGATACTCGTCACCTCACCTATACACCAAACACATGTGAATTCACATAGCATTTAAGTTGGGGATTCCTATTCCCTCAAGTCAAGGTTAAACCAAGCACTTACCACAAATTCGCAGGCCACTCACTGCTCAATTACCGCTTTTCCTTTCAAATTTTGCTCTAACCCGCTCGAATCTAATCATAATTAACTCAATATTATTAATTAAGGCTAAAGGAAGTAACTTTACTGAAAATTTATGATTTTTCTAAGTTTTCTCAAACAAAGTTAAAACCCGACCCCGGGCCCGCTTGGTCCAAACTCGGGATTCAGACCAAATTACGTTTACCCATTCACCCCCGAACCCGAATATGCAATTAGTTTCGAAATCTGACCTCAATTTGAGGTCAAAATCCCATATTTTTTACAAAATTCCCTAATTCTACCCAAACCCTCAATTTTTACCATGAAAATTCTTAATTTTTGATTTAAAAGTGATGAAAAACATTGGTAAATTGAAAGAGTAGAGTTTGAAATTGATTACCTACACTTTGGGGATGAACTTTTGTGAAGAAAATCATCCTTAGGGCTTGGTAGTTCGAAAAAATAGTGAAAGAAAGGGTTCTGTCTGTGTTTAACAGTGTTTAAATATGACTGGGAAGGCCTTCATCGCATTCGTGTGGGCCTGCCCGCGTTAGCATAGAGTCAGGCCTGTTGGCCTTCGCGTTTGCGGTCACTGGGCCGCGTTCGCATAGAGAAAAGTCAGTTTCCCCTCCCCCAGGCCCGTTACACTACGTGTTTGCGTGGACCAGACCGCGTTCGCATAGGGCTCTAAACCAAACATGCACACAAGTCTAAAATATCATACGGACTTGCTCGTGCGATCAAATCATGAAAATAACATGTAAAACTATGAATTAAACATCAAAACTCATCATTTTTCTTAAGAACACTTAAAGTTCACTAACCGGACGTCCGAATCACGTCAATTCAACTTCGATTCTTACCAAATTTCACAGATAGGATGTAAACATCATAACAAAACTGTATCGTTCTCCGGAACTAAAATACGGGCCCGATACCAACAGTTTCATACATTAATTCATTTCTTTATTTCATTAAAAATCCAGCAAAACAATTTCTTTCATTGATTTCTAAGGCTAGGGAACTTAGAATTCAGTTCCGGGCATCCGTCCAAGTCCCATATTTTACTACGGACCTCCCGGGATCGTCAGAACACAGATCCGGGTCCGTTTACTCAAAATGTTGAACAAAGTCAACTAAAACCAAGTTTTAAATTCCAAAAATTACTATTTCTCATATTTTCACATAAAAGCTTTCTGATTTCACGCTCGGACTGTGCACACAAATCGAGGTAAATAAAATTAATCTTTTTAAGGCTAATGAGCATGGAATGGAGTCTTATTTTATAAGATGGCCTTTTGGGTCATCACAATCTCCACCTATAAAACAAACGTTCGTCCTCAAACGGACATAGAAAATTACCTGAACTAGAAAACAAGTAGGGGTATCTACTCTGCATGTCCCACTCGGACTCCCAAGTAGCTACCTCAACAGGGTGACCCCTCCACTGAACTCGAACTGAAGGGTAACTCTTTGATCTCAACTGACGAACATACCGGTCTAAAATGGCTACCGACTCTTCCTCATAAGTCAAATCCTTGTCCAATTGGACAGAGCTGAAATCTAGCACATGGGATGGGTCACCATGATATTTCTGGAGCATAGATACATGAAATACTAGATGAACTGAGGATAAACCTGGAGGCAACACAAGTCTATAAGCTATCTCCCCCACACTATCAAGAATCTCAAATGGCTCGATATACCCGGGGTTCAACTTGCCCTTCTTACCAAATCTCATGACACCCTTCATGGGTGATACCCGAAGCAATGCTCTCTCTCCAACCATGAATGTCACATCACGAACCTGACGATTGGCGTAACTCTTTTTCCTAGAATGAGCTACACGAAGTCGATCCTGTATAATCTTGACCTTATCTAAGGCCTCTTGAACTAAGTCTGTACCCAATAACCGAGCCTCTCCCGGCTCAAACCATCCAGCAGGTGATCTGTACCGTCTACCATATAATGCCTCATAGGGAGCCATCTGAATGCTCGACTGATAACTATTATTGTAGGCAAACTCCGCTAACGGCAAGAATTGATCCCAAGAACCTCCAATGTCAATAACACAAGCGCAAAGAATATCCTCTAGAATCTGAATAGTAAGCTCGGATTATCCGTCCGTCTCAGGATGAAATGTTGTGCTCAGCTCAACTCGGGTACCCAACTCTCGCTGAACTGCCGCCCAAAAGTGCGAGGTAAGCTGCGTACCTCGATCAGAAATGATAGACACGGGCACACCGTGAAGGCAAACAATCTCTCGAACATATATCTCTGCCAGCCGCTCTTAAGTATAAGTACTTGCCACTGGAATGAAATGTGCTGGTTTAGTCAACCTATCCACAATAACCCAAATGGCGTCGAACTTCCTCTGAGTCCGTGGGAGTCCAACAACGAAGTCCATAGTGATACGCTCCCATTTCCACTCAGGAAACTCTATCTGCTGAAGTAAACCACCGGGTCTCTGATGCTCATATTTCACCTGTTGGCAATTCAAACAACGAGCCACATAGGCAACAATATCCTTTTTCATCCTTCTCCACCAATAATGTTGTCGCAGGTCCTGGTACATCTTAGCAGCACCCGGGTGAATATAATACTTAGAACTATGAGCTTCTTCAAGAATCAACTCATGAAGGCAATCAATATTAGGCAAACATATACGACCCTGCATCCTCAAACAACATCATCTCCAACTGTAACTTTCTTGGCACCACCGTGCCGAACTGTGTCCCTAAGGACCATCAAGTGCGGGTCATCATCCTGCCGATCTCTGATACGCTCGAATAAGGAAGACTGGGCAACTGTACAAGCTAGAACAGGACTGGGAGAAATATCCAACGTCGCGAACTGATTAGCCAAAGTCTGAATATCTGAAGCTAACGGTCTCTCACCAACTGGAATACAAGCAAGGATGCCCATACTTACTGCTTTCCTACTCAATGCATCGACCACCACATTGGTCTTTCCTTGATGATACAATATAATAACTCTAGCCATCTCCTCTGTCTCAAATTATGATCCTTTTGCTTGAACAAGTACTGGAGGCTACGATGATTCGTGTAAACCTCATATGGCACTCCATAAATATATTGCCTTCATATTTTCAATGCATGAACAATAGTTGCCAACTCTAAGTCATGGACAGGATAATTCTTCTCATGAATTTTTAACTGCCGAGACACATATGCTATCACCCTGCCCTCTTGCGTCAATACTGCTCCCAACCCAACACAGGAAGCATCACAATATACCGTGAAAGATCCTGAACCTGAGGGTAACACCAATACCGGTGCTAAAGTCAAGGCTGTCTTGAGATTCTGAAAGCTCGCCTCACACTCATCTTACCATTTAAATGGGGCACCCTTCTGAGTCAATCTCGTCATCGGGGCTGCTATAGACGAGAACCCTTCCACAAAACAACGACAGTATCCTACCAAACCCAAGAAACTCCTGTTTTCCGTGGCTGAAGTGGGTCTAGACCTGTTCTTGAGTGCCTCTATCTTTTTAGAATCTACCTGAATACCCTCTGCTGATACGATGTGACCCAAGAAAGCCACTGGATCTAACCAGAATTCACACTTCGAAAATTTTGCATACAACTGATTATCCCTCAAAGTCTGGAGTGGTATACGGAGGTGCTGTTCATGCTCCTCCTGACTGCGGGAGTATATAAGATTATCATCAATGAACACAATTACGAAGGAATCCAGATAAGTCTTGAAAACTCAATACATCAAATCCATAAAGACTGCTGGGGCATTAGTCAAGCCAAACGACATCACCAAAAACTCATAGTGCCCATACATTGTCCGAAAGGCTATTTTAGGAACATCGGACGCCCTAATCTTCAACTGATGGTAGCCCGATCTCAGATCAGTTTTTGAAAACACACTAGCACTCTGAAGCTGATTAAATAAATCATCAATTCTCAGCAACGGGTACTTATTCTTGATAGTAACTTTATTCAACTGCTGGTAATCTATACACATTCTCATCGATCCATCATTCTTCTTTATAAACAAGACTGGCGCACCCCAGGGCGAGACACTAGGCCTGACAAAACCTTTATCAAGCAGGTCTTGCAACTGTTCTTTACATTCTTTCAATTCTGGTAGGGCCATCCGGTATGAAGGAATAGAAATGGGCTGAGTGCCCGGAGCAACATCAATAAAAAAAATGGATATCCCTGTCGGGTGGCATCCCCGAAAGATCTGCAGGAAATACTTCAGGAAACTCTCGAACAATAGGCACTGACTCTATTGAAGAAATCTCGGCATCAGAATCACGAATATGAGCCAAATAAGCCAAACATCCTTTCTCAACCATGCGACGAGCCTTGTCATAAGAAATCACTTTGCTGGGAGAATGGCCAGGAGTCCCTTTCCATTCTAACCGAGACAATCCCGACAAAGCTGAAGTAACTGTCTTGGCGTGACAGTTAATGATGGCATAATAAGGTGACAACCAATCCATGCCCAATATGACATCAAAATCGACCATGTCAAGAAGCAAAAGGTCTACACTAGTTTCAAGACCCTCAATATTGACTACAGACGAATGATATACACGATCTACAACAATAGCATCCCCCACTGGCATAGACACATAAACAGGGACATTTAAATAATCGCGGGGCACAACCTAATAAGAAGAAAAATAGGATGACAAATAGGAATAAGTAGACCCCAAATCAAACAAAACTGAAGCATCTTTATTACAAACTGAAATGGTACATGTGATAACTGCATCGGAGACTCCACCTGGTGTCTGGCTGGAAATGCATATAATGGGGGCTTGGCCCCACCACCCTGAACTGCATCACCAGGAGGACCACTGACAGGTGGTCCTCCACCTCTAACGGGCTGGACACCACCGCTAGCGGGCTGGCCTCCACCTCTAGCATGCTAACCTCCACCTCTAACATTCTGACCTCTACCTCTGACTACCTGAAACCTACCCCTGGCTGGCTGGGCAGGTGGTGCCGGAACTATGGCACGAGAATTCTGGTACTGAGGCTGATTACCCAAAAATTTCGGACAAGATCTCCGAATGTGCCCATACTCACCACACTCATAACAACCATCCTGATACTGAGGCTGACCCTGATGAACCAGATGACCACAATAATAACTCTGAAGAGGAGGTGCTCTGGTAGGGGCTGACTGACCAGAATAAGGCAAGTAAGAGCCACGACCACCTGAGGCACCATGCGACGTTTGAAGTGCTGAATTGAATGGCGTGGAAGAATGGCCTCTACCCTGAGTATCTCCGCCTCCAGACGAGGCACCGCTGAATCTACCAGAATGGCGAGGTCTCTTGTCTGACCCCTGACCTCCCATCCCGAGAACCGTCTCAACTCTCCTGGCCACATTTGCCGCATCATTAAATAAAATCTGTCCCTGTCTCTTTAACCATCTGCAACCTGATGGGCTGGGCAAGGTCCTCAATAAATCTCCTACCCCTCTCTCGAGGAAACAAAAGAATAACATGCCGAGCCAAATCCATAAAATGATTCTCATACTGGGTAACTGTCATGCCACCCTGCTGAAGATGCTAAAACTGACGACATTTCTCTTCTCTGGTAGTGATAGGCAAAAATTTCTCCAAAAATATGTGAGAAAACTGATCCCAAGTTAGAGCAGGCGACCCAACTGGTCTAGTCAACAAATAATCCCTCCACCATTTCTTGGCGGAACTAGTCATTTGAAACGCAGCGAAGTCGACCCCATTGGTCTCCAAAATACCCATATTACGAAGAACCTCATGACAGCTGTCCAGATATTCCTGAGGATCCTCTAAAGTAGCACCATTAAAGTAAACATGGAAAAGCTTGATGAACCTGTCCAACCTCCACAAAGCATCAGAAGTCATAGCTACCCCCTCAGCAATCGGGCTGCAGCAACTGTCTGAACCACCCCAACTGGGTTGGCTGCTGAGGTCTGAACCTGAGGAGTAGTCTGATCAGGAGTGTGGGTAACAGGAGTCTGGACCCCTCCTCCAGCCTGAGATACGGCTGCTGCAACAGGGAGTGCGCCAGTCTGGGCTACACTCTCCATAAGTCCTACTAATCGGACCAAATCATCCTGAAGTACCGGGGTAACAATAAACCCATCCGGAACCTGAGCTGATCCAGCTGGAACAGTCTGAGTTGGAGCCCCCCCATCAATTTCAATCTGGGGCTCCGCAGCTGGGGCTGCAGTATGAGAAACGGGATGAGTCCTGCCCCTGACTCGGCATCTGATGTGGCCTCGGCTTCTGACCCTAATAGGAGTCGTTGCTACTGGAAGACCGGATTGTTGGTTAGCAGAAGAAGAAGCACGTGTTCTAGCCATCTGCGAGAGAGTAGAAGATTTCAATCAGTATTTGAGATACCAAGAATCACACGACAAAATAGAAATAAAAACTGGGTTTGTTCCTAACTTCATAGCTTCTGAGAGATAAGTACAGGCGTCTCCATACCGACCCCTCAGACTCTATCAAGCTTGTTCGTGAATTGTGAGACCTATGCAACCTAGTGCTCTGATACCAACTTGTCACGACCCAAATTCCCAACCCACGAGATCGTGATGGAGCCTAACATAACACTTGCTAGGCAAGCCGATGTTAGAAACTTATTAACCATTTTCGTTTTAAAGTTCACTTACACAGAATAGAACAATTTAAAAGTAAATGCTGAATCTAATAATTTCCAATAAATTATTCCATGAATAATAGTAATAATCGAATAAATAAGTCGAACCTCGAACTAAATAGATATATAACCATAAGCTAGTCTGGTGTCACAATTCACGAAGTACTAAGAATACTACAAATAATGGCTGAAAGAATTATATATGTTTGTTTTGAATGAAATAAAAGAGCGTCTATAAAGTAAGAGAAGACTTCAGGAATCTGCGGACGCCAACGGATCTACCTCGTGTATCCAAATGATGATGCGGTGTGCAACCCGATCCCACCTGTCCACCCTTATCACTCCTTGTTGTGGTGTGCAACCCGCTCCCACCAGACATATCATATCAATTTATTTATAAAACCTTGTCACAATTCAGGTCAAGCCTTTCACAACATTTTTATACATAAACAATTATAAACAGAAGTTGTAAAACTCATGAACTTCATCAATTATCATTTCATACGAAGTAAACCAGAATGTATATACATATCGTAACACTGACAACCAGCTCAATCCTTATGTAACACAAAAAAACCAAGACAACGGCAGACACTCCCACCTGTCCACCCTTGTTGCTCCTCCCTATATATATATCATCCTTATTTCTCCTGTTGCAGCGTGCAACCCGATCCCACCTGTCTACCCTTATCATTCCTTGTTGAGGTGTGCAACCCGCTCCCACCAGACATATCATATCAGTTTGTTTATAAAAACTTTTCCCAATTCAGGCCAAGCCTTTCACAACATTTTTGTACATCAACAATTATAAACAGAAGTTGTAAAACTCATAAACTTCATCAATTATCATTTCATACGAAGTCAACCGGAATGTATATACATATCGTAACACTGACAACCAGCTCAATCCTTATTAACACAACAAAACCAAGAGAACAACCAACACTTCCAAATTACTTGAAGCAATGCTTAACAATGAATCAACGAATCCAAATAGACATATAAACCTCAACGATCATGAAAGAATTAAGTCCAGAAGCAAATAATTGGAAACCGGGGAAGGGATCATGTTTAACAGACAATTTGGTGGTGCATAGATACTCGTCACCTCATCTATACACCACACACATGAGAATTCACATAGCATTTAAGTTGGGGATTCCTATTCCCTCAAGTCAAGGTTAAACCAAGCACTTACCTCAAATTCGCAGGTCACTCACTGCTCAATTACCGCTTTTTCTTTTGAATTTTGCTCTAACCCGCTCGAATCTAATCATAATTAGCTAAATATGATTAATTAAGGCTAAAGGAAGTAACTTTACTGAAAATTTATGATTTTCCTAAGTTTTCTCAAACAAAGTTAAAACCCGACCCCGGGCCCGCTTGGTCCATACTCGGGATTCGGACCAAATTATGTTTACCCATTCACCCCCGAACCCGAATGTGCAACTAGTTTCAATATCCGACCTCAATTCAAGGACAAAATCCCATTTTTCTACCCAAACTCTCAATTTTTACCATGAAAATTCTTAATTTTTTTATTTAAAAGTGATGAAAAACATTGGGAAATTGAAAGAATAGAGTTTGAAATTGATTACCTACACTTTGGGGATGAACTTTGGTGAAGAAAATCATCCTTAGGGCTTGGTAGTTCGAAAAAATAGTGAAAGAAAGGGTTCTGTCTGTGTTTAACAGTGTTTAAATATGACTGGGAAGGCCTTCATCGCGTTCGTGTGGGCCTGCCCGCGTTAGCATAGAGTCAGGCCTGTTGGCCTTCGCGTTTGCGGTCACTGGGCCGCGTTCGCATAGAGAAAATTCAGTTTCCCCTCCCCCAGGCCCGTTACACTACGTGTTTGCGTGGACCAGACCGCGTTCGCGTAGGGTCTCCCCCCAGCCCATCGCGTTTGCGTCAAGGGTCCCGCGTTTGCATAGAACAAAAAGGGCCCTAGCTAAATTACTCTACGCATTTGCGACTGGGGTAACGCGAACGCGATGAACAAAATACCTGAGCACCAGAAACAGAAAACCAGCAGATTTTTATAAGTGTAAAACACCCTGTGGCCTATCCCAAACTCACCCGAGCCCTCGGGGCTCTAAACCAAACATGCACACAAGTCTAAAAACATCAGATAGACTTGCTCATGCGATCAAATCGTGAAAATAACATGTAAAACTATGAATTAAATCTCAAAACTAATCATTTTTCTCAAGAACATTTAAAGTTCACTATTTCTCAACAGATAGGATACCAAACATCCTATCTGTTCAATTTTCACAGATAGGATATAAACATCATAACAAAACTATATCGAGCTCCAGAACCAAAATACGAGTCGATACCAATAATTTCAAATATTAATTCATTTCTTTATTTCATTAAAAATCCAGCAAAATAATTTCTTTCACAAATTGATTTCTAAGGCTAGAGACCTCGCAATTCAGTTCCGGGCATACGCCTAAGTCCCATATTTTACGGTGGACCTCCCGGGATTGTCGGAACACAGATCTGAGTCCGTTTAATTAAAATTTTGAACAAAGTCAACTAAAACCAAGTTTTAAATTCTAAAAATTACTATTTCTCATATTCACATAAAAGCTTTCCGATTTCACGATCCGGACTGTGCATGCAAATTGAGGTAAATAAAATTAATATTTATAAGACTAATGAGACTGCAATGGAGTCTTATTTTATAAGATGATCTTTTGGGTCATCACACCTAAATTCGAATTTAATCACCAAACATCACAAAAAATATTATTAATCAAGAGTTCACCAAAAAAGAAACCCCCTAAATCAGATTTAAGCAACAATAAGTAGTAATAATAATATATATTTATGCAAAAATAAGATATGCCGAGAATATGTCAACCCCTACTTCATATTTAACTTTACATACTGCAAAGAAGAAGGGAGGAGAGACAAAAACTTGATTTATTTTACATCTACCAAAGCCCTAAAAGTTTTACTGTAGAAAAATTACTAACAAATAGAGAAGAGATATACCAGTCTTTTAGAAAAGAGATGATATAGTAGCGCATCTGGGAAGATTAATGGAAGATTAGAGGAGAAGAAGAAGAAGAAGCAAAGGGGCTCATTTCGTACTGTATTCTTCTGTGAAAAAGACCTTATTTTTAAGTCTTATGACAAACAAAGGTAAAGATAGCAGCAACACTTATTTTTACGTATTTTTTTAAATACCTAGAGACAGAAAATTTCTGTAGCAACAAGGATAAATATACTCTCTGTGAACAACTATTTTTTGACCACACCCAAATTCTATACTATTTTTTGCTATAAATAT
>ML353436.1:0-25254 GCA_005239505.1 Nicotiana paniculata | reverse complement strand
GGTCAGTCAGAGCGTACAGTTCAGATATTGAAGGACATGCTCAGGGCATGTGTGATTGACTTCTGGGGTCAGTGGGAACAGTTCTTGCCTTTGGCCGAGTTTGCTTACAATAATAGTTATCAATCCAGCATCGAGATGGCACCATTTGAGGCTTTGTATGGTCGGCGATGTCGTTATCCTACCGGGTGGTTTGAGTCTGGCGAGGCTATGTTATATGGCACCGACCTGGTGAGGGATACCTTGGAGAAAGTGAAGTTGATTCAGGAGAGGCTCCATACAACACAGTCCAGACAGAAGAGTTACGCAGATCAGAAGGCGCATGATGTATCATTTATGGNTTCTCCTATCGGGTGGTTTGAGCCTGGCGAGGCTAAGTTATATGGCACCGACCTGGTGAGGGATACCTTGGAGAAAGTGAAGTTGATTCAGGAGAGGCTCCATACAACACAGTCCAGACAGAAGAGTTACGCAGATCAGAAGGCGCATGATGTATCATTTATGGAGGGAGATAGGGTCCTGTTGAAAGTCTCGCCTATGAAGGGTATTATGAGGTTTGGGAAGAAGGGCAAGCTGAGCCCGAGGTTTATAGGTTCATTCGAGGTGTTGAGGCGAGTTGGGGAGGTTGCTTATGAGCTGGCCTTGCCTCCCAGTTTATTTGGAGTTCACCTAGTTTTTCATGTATCCATGCTCCGGAGGTACCACAACGACTTTTCTCACGTGGTTGATTTCAGCACTATTCAGTTGGATGAGAAGTTGGGCTACGAGGAGGAGCCATGTTCTATTATTGATAGACAGGACCGATAGTTGAGGTTCAAGAGGGTTTCTGCCGTAAAGGTCCAGTGGAAGGGCCAACCAGTTGAGGAGGCGACCTGGGAGTCCGAGGAGGGCATGCGGAGCAGATATCCACACCTATTCAGAACTTAAGTATGATTCTAGACCCATTCGAGGATGAACGTTTGTTTAAGAGGTGGAGAATGTAACGGCCCGACTGGTCGTCTTGCGATATCGGACCCTGTTCCCCTAAATGAAACTTCCCATAGCGGCATTTTATGATTTATGACTTGCTGGGACTTGTGGTCTGGGATTCGAAGGTGTTTAGAGTGCAATAGGAACAATTGGTTCCTTAAGGTTGGCCTTTAAGGCCAAGTTTGACTTCGGTCAACATTTTGGGTAAACGACCTCGGAATCGAGTTTCGTCGGCTCCGGTAGCTTCGTGTGATGATTTCGGACCGGGGCGTATGTATGGATTGGGTTTCTGATGACTCGGGAGCGTTTCGACGCCCAATATAGAAATAAGAATTTCCTTAAGTTTAAAATTTTGGTTTGGACGTGATTTTATGTTATCGAGGTCCGAACAGAATTTCGAGACCGGGAATAGTTTCGTTATGTCATTTATGACTTGCCTGCAAAATTTTGTGTCATTCAGAGTAGCATGGGTTTGTCCGGTGCAATGTTGTAGAAATCAAGAACTTGAAGTTCTTAAGTTATGATTCTAGGGGGTTTTGAGGTGTGATTCTGAGTCTTAGCGTTGTTTTGGGTGTTGTAAAAGCTCGAGCAAGTCCGTGGGATGATTTGGGACTTGTTGGTACGTTCGGTTTGACGTTCCGGGGGCTCTGGTGAGTTCCGGGTAGGTTTTGGGATGTCTTTAGGCTAAAATATAGCTGTTGCAGGTCTGAGGGGTCAAATTTCTGTATCCACCACAGCGGGCCGCGGGCCTTTTTGTGCTGACCGCGGTGGGGGGCTTCGCGGCCGCAGTCGTGCCTTCGCGGTCCGCGGTGGAGGAGCTGGGTCACTGGTCTGACTTCGGAGGCCTATATCTTTTGAGCTACAAAGAATTTTGAGATGATTCAAAAACAAAAGTTGTATCCCTTCATGTCTAATTCCCATAAAGGTAAAGAAATCGTGATTTTGACATATGTAGAGAAAGTTATGTCCAAAATACTAAACCAGATCACTGCAGTCATTTTTCTTAGTTTTCTTCAGCTTTTCTTGGCTTTTGCTAGCGCGACCGCGGTCCTTTTTCCGCGAACCTCGGTGGGGGACCTTAGGGGAGTATAAATAAGTGGAATTTTCATTTATTTAACATTTTTCAAGAACCTAAAAACATAAAAGGCGATTTTCCAAACACTTTTTCTTCTCCAAAATGTTGGTAAGTGATTTCCAACTCATTTTGTTCACTCCTTAACTTCTTTTTACAGGATTTCATCCTAGAATCTAGAGCTTTCATGGTGGAATCGGGAATTTTGGGTAAAACCTAAGAATATTGAAATTTGGGGATTTAGACCCCAAATTGAGGTCGGATTCCAAAACCATTTATATATCCGGGCTCGGGGGCGAATGGGTAATCGGGGTTTGATCCAAATTTCGGGTTTGGACCGAGTGGGCCCGGGTTTGATTTTTGACTTTTGGGGAAAGACTTTAGAAAAACTCACTTTCATGCATTAGAATTGATTTATTTAGCATTTATTAACATAATTCAGTAACTTGTAGCTAGTTCGAGTCCCTGGGAGACGAGTTTGGAGTTTCGGGTGCATTCTTGACCCGAAAAGTAGGTTCGACACGAGGTGAGTCTCCTTTCTAACCTTGTAAGGGGGAATTGTCCCCCCTTGGTGATTTAAATGCTATATGTGATAATTTGTGGGGGCTACGTATGTACAAAGTGACGAGAGTCTGTATGTAGCGACTATTACTATTATGTCCGGGTAGTTAGGCCCACATCATGCCTTGTATTTTACTTGATATGAACTATATGCGTGCTGAATTTACATTTCATATTGCTTACATCCCCAAAGTTATGAAATTTGAGAAAACTTGTAACAAATAGATCATGGAAGGTATTCTCTTTTTTTAAAAAAGGAATAATGTATGTGCATGTGACCGCCTCGCCATTTGTATTCCGCGAGCGGAGTGTGATTTTCCCCCACTCTTATGAGAGACGCACTTTTGGGACGGGCCGATCGATCCTTCGACAGTGCATAGAGAGATTGAGAGACGCACTTTTGGGACGGGCCGGTCAATCCTTCGGCAGTGCGTAGAGAGGTTGAGAGATGCACTTTTGGGACGGGCCGATCGATCCTTCGACAGTGCATAGAGAGATTGAGAGACGCACTTTTGGGACGGGCCGGTCAATCCTTCGGCAGTGCGTAGAGAGGTTGAGAGATGCACTTTTGGGACGGGCCGATCGATCCTTTGGCAGTTCATAGAGAGGTTGAGAGGTGCACTTTTGGGACGGGCCGATCGATCCTTCGGCAGTGTACGAGCGTGAATATCCTATGACTCTGGCCGGTTGTCCTTACCCTGCATGCGTATGATTATTTGTTATTAAATTTCATGCAATTGATCTGACAGATATATGGGAAAAAGTGAAGTAGAAATTGTTTTATTCATCCTCAGTGTTCTTCCTGGATTTCAGTAGCTTACATATATACATGTTGCTTCACTGCCTTACATGCCTACTGTTTTTAGTTACATTCGGTTAAATTATACTGTTGGACCTTAGTGAGTGTCATGTCGACTTCTCGTCACTACCTCTTCGAGGTTAGGCAGGATACTCACTGGGTACATATATATATATATATATATATTTATGTACTCATGCTGCACTTTTGTACTTAACTGTACAGGTTCCGGGGCTGGTATTTCTAGTTATCCGACCGGAGCTTGACATATTCCGGGCCTGACTCCACGGTGAGATACCTCCCTTGGCGATTCCTAGCTATGCTATGGAGTTATCTTTTGTTTATTTTTGTCTATATCCTTTTAGACAGCAGTACCTCTTGTAGCATCTTTTGTATATTCTACTAGTCGCCTATTGACTTGTGACACTAGTTCCTGGCACGCACTTAGTAGATTCTATTTTGGGACTGTATATATATATATATGTATTGGATCACGATCCTTTTGGCTGTATGTACTTAAATTGATAAATGCTTCCGCTTCTATTTTAAATAAGTTAAGTGTAAAACTTTGGGAAATACGTGGGGCTGGTATGTTAATAAGGAAAAATCTCACTAATAAGCAACCGTTGGCTTGCCTGACCCCGGTGTTGGGCGCCATCACAACCCGCATGGGATTTTGGGTCGTGACAAGTTGACCCTAATGTCAACTTACCTGGTGATTTCTATAAGGCAAAGATATTGGTTTCTAAGTTAGGACTTTCGTCAATGAGAATTGATTGTTGTGAAGATGGTTGCATGTTATATTATAAAGATGATGCAAATTTAGATAGTTGTAAATTTTACGAAAAGCCTCGTTTCAAGAGGATTTCCAGCGGGAATATAGTCGCAATCAAGGTGATGCATTATTTACCTCTTATACCTAGGTTAAAGAGGTTATATGCGTCGATGAGTTCTGCTCCTCATATGAGATGACACTTTGAAAATAGAAGACCACCTGGTGTTATGTGTCATCCTTCATGTCACGACCCAAATTTTCCTCCGTTGGGTATAGTGATGGCACCTAATCTTAGGGACTAGGTAAGCCTAACACTTATTTAATAACAACAATAATAATAATGGAAACCTAACAGTCTCGATATAGAAATCTTTACAGAATTTAAAATTTTTCCCAACACCGGTAGTACAAGTCATAAGCTCTCCGGAGTTTACTACACCTTCTAAATGTAACTGTTTGGAAGTAAGTAAAAACAGTGTAAATACAGAATAGGAAGGTGACTCCGAAGCCTACGAACGCAGCAACAGGTTTACCTTGAGTCTCCTTAGCAAGGATACGCACAACTACTAACGACCAATACCTGAATCTGCACAAAAATGTACAGAAGTGTAGTATGAGCACACCACAGCGGTACCCAGTATGTATCATGACTAACGTCAGTGAAGGAGTGACGAGGACTAGTGATGACACTCACAGGTCTAATAAATTGAAAAAGCATACATACAGAAAATAACTGAAGTATGACCTCTATCTATTATCTACACAGTATGGATAACAACAGAACGACTACAATAAGGTAGGAAAAATAGTAAACAACAACGGATCACCAAAATAATACATCGAAAGATGGACGAGAACACAACCCAAGTCCGGAAATTGACAATACAGTAAGGGCAAGTAGTAACTCAGCACTGCAATAGTCTCCACATCAAGCCTTAGCCAATAAGCCCAATAAATTGGTCAAAATCTTCGAGTGTAAGCTTTCACCCGCAAGTTTTTATATTGAAAGCTTTAAGTTATAATCCTTTTAATGAAAAATTCTTTTGAAATATACTTACCCAAGAATGTCTCTCAAACATAGTTTTCTTCAAGATAGATGCTTTTCAAATATACTTTTCCAAAGAAAATGTCTTTCAAACATAGTTTTCTTCAACATAAACGCTTTTCAAATATACTTGTCCAAAGAAATGTCCTTCAAACATAGTTATATTCAAGATAAATGCTTTTCAATTGGACTTTCCAAATAAATGCCTTTCAAACATAGTTTCTTTAATAAAATCTGCCGGGATCCCATCTCGTAGTTCCGAATTTATCATACAATACATGGGATCTCCCGGAATACGTCCGTAGTCCCAAAACAAATATGCAGTGCTAGAGAATCTCTCGGAATACGTCCGTAGTCCCAAAATAAATATGCAGTACAAGAGGATCTCCCGAAATACGTCTGTAGTCCAAATTTAAATATGCAGTACATGGGGATCTCCTAGAATACGTCCGTAGTCCCAATATAAATATGCAGTACAGGGGGATCTCCCGGAATACGTCTGTAGTCCCAATTTAAATATGCAACGCAACAAACAAAGACAACAATTATAACACGACAGAAAACTCGTACATCACCACATCAAATACAAAGCAACAATGACAATAATACAAAGTACGATGAGTAAATCAATACAAGAACTTCAATTCACAAAGAAACAGTAGGACATCGTTCACAAGGAATAGTCACGGTAAAGAATGCTAGGTGTAAAGAGAACAACTTAACCAAGGAAAAACAAGACGTAACAACGAATCCACAATATTCAAGCCAACAATAAGAAGCCAACACAAGTCAAATAATTCCAAGTAAGGACAAGTCGACTAAGATATACGTTATCTAAACTCCTTATGAGGTTGCGCAATTATGACAGATATTCAACAATTCAAATAAGGGTAAGCAGTAAAAGATACTCGTAACTCCAATCAAGTCTAAATAGTTATAGGATAAGATAATACTAATTTCAATTAGATATGCAGTTTATGAAAAGTATAGCATAACAGTAGAAGAGGTAAAACCTTCAGTTAACTCAATTAGGAGTCAAATAGGCAATAGAGTGAATCTAAAAGCAAGAAATTCTAATTTGAGCAGGTAGAGATGAAACTAGTAGTCAGGAACTCACTCTTAACCAATACAACTTCATTCACAAGGAATATAAGGACCTAAGAGCCCTAAAAGGCCAACCTTCTACAAATAAGTCCGAGCACGCACTCGTTACCTCGCGTACACAGACGACAATCAACATAGAAGACTCAAATACTAAGGGGTAATTCTCCCACACAAGGTTAGGCAAGATACTTACCTCAAATACGATAACCCGGTACTCTAAAATGGACTTCTCGGGTGAAAAAGCCTCCGGACGGCTCAAATCCAACTAAAACAACTTCAAAGCACACATAAAACTTATAAGAAAATATTGCAGATAATAAAGTTTCAATCTTTATAAAAATCTAGAAAGCGACAGAAAAGTCGACCCTGGGCCCGCACCTCGGAACCCGATAAAGTTTACAAAATTTGAACACCCTTCTAATTACGAGTCCAACCATACTAATTTCATCAAATTCCAATACCAAATCGATGTTCAGACCCAATTATTCTCTTTAGAAAAGTTTTGGATTAAAACCCCTAATTCTCCAATCAAAACATGGATTAATTCAAAAAAAGAACTTCTGTAACCATATTAAACTACAAAAATTATACTTAGATACTTACTCCCACGAAAAGACGAGAAGAACACCGCGAAAATCACCTCAATCAGAGTTCTAGAACTCAAGATATGCTCAAAATACTAAAATGACGCGGTCTGATTTTGTTATACTCAGGGATTTTCGCTTCTGCGACCAAATACCTGCATCTGCGCATTTTCAGCTATCAATTCCGCATTTGCGGACCCTTTTGCACACCTGCGGCTCCGCGGATGTGTACCCAACTTCGCATTTGCGAAACACCAGCACCGGCTCTCTTCTCCGACACTAAAAAGAGCATAACTTTCTCATACGATGTCCAAATTCAACGATTATTTTTGCTATAGCTCCATAATTACGATACGGATCTAATGCTTCAATAAAAACAGAAATTGGAGCTCATTTGGTTAATGTGGTACCATTTATGCTTGAAGAAATGACGCTGAAATATAAAAAACGAGTGCAACACAACCCAGACCTATAAGAAACTCACCCGAGCCCCTCGGGACCCCGTCCGAACATACCAATAAGTTCAATAACCTAACACGGAACAACTTGAGGCCTGCGAAGCTCTACAAGCCACTGTTTGGAAGCCATAAGAAGCCAATGCAAGTCAAATAGTTCCAAGTAAGGACAAGTCGACTAAGATATACGTTATCTAAACTCCTTATGAGGTTGCGCATTTATGAGAGATATTCAACAATTCAAATAAGGGTAAGCAATAAAAGATACTCGTAACTCCAATCAAGTCTAAACAGTTATAGGATAAGATAATACTAATTTCAATTGGATAGGCAGTTTATGAAAAGTATAGCATAACGATAGAAGATGTAAAACCTTCAGCTAAGTCAATTAGGAGTCAAATACGCAATAGAGTGAATCTAAAAGAAAGAAATTCTAATTTAAGCAGGTATAGATAAAACTAGTAGTCAGGAACTCACTCTTAACAAATAGAACTTCATTCACAGGGAATATAAGGACCTAAGAACCCTAAAAGGCCAACCTTCTAAAAATAAGTCCGAGCACGCACTCGTCACCTCACATACACGGACTACAATCAACATAGAAGACTCAAATCCTAAGGGGTAATTCCCCCACACAAGGTTAGGCAAGATACTTACCTCAAAGAAGACAACCTGGTACTCTAAAATGGATTTCTCGGGTGAAAAGGCCTCCGGACGGCTCAAATCCAACTAGAACAACTTCAAAGCACACTTAAAACTTATAAAGAACTATTTCAGATAATAATGTTTCAATCTTTATAAAAATCTAGAAAGCGACCGAAAAGTCAACCCCGGGCCCGCACGTCGGAATCCGATAAAATTTATAAAATCCAAAAACCCATCCAATTACTAGTCCAACCATACTAATTTCATAAAATTCCGATAGTAAATCGATGTTCAGACCCAATTATTCTCTTTAGAAAAGTTTTGGATTAAAACCCTCAATTCTCCAATCAAACCATGGATTAATTCAAAAAAATAACTTCTGTAACCATATTTTTATTAAAATACAAAAATTATACTTATATACTTACCCCCATGAGAAGGCGAGAAGAACACCGCGAAAATCACCTCAATCGGAGCTTTAGAACTCAAGATATGCTCAAAATACTAAAATGACGCGGTCTGATTTTGTTATACTCAGCGATTTTCGCATCTGCGACCAAAATACCTGCACCTGCGCATTTCCAGCTGTCAATTCCGCATTTGCGGACCCTTTTGCACACCTGCGGCTCCGCGGATGCGGATCCAACTTCGCATCTGCGAAACACCAGCACCAGCTCTCTTCTCCGACACTAAAATGAGCATAACTTCCTCATACGATGTCTAAATTCGACGATTCTTTTTGCTATAACTCCGTAATTACGATACAGATCTAATGCTTCAATAAAAACATAAATTGGAGCTCATTTTATTAATGTGGTACCATTTATGCTTGAAGAAACGACGTTGAAATATAAAAAACGAGCGCAACATAACCCAGACCTATCCGAAACTCACTCGAGCCCCTCGGGACCCCGTTCGGACATACCAATAAGTTCAATAACCTAAAACAGACCCGCTATAGGCCTCAAATCACATCAAACAACGATGGAACTATAAAATTGCACCATGAATCGAACTTATGAACTTTCAAATCTTCCAACTTCTAAAACTCGTGCCGAAACCTATCAAACCAACCCGGAATGATGTCAAATTTTGCAAGCAAGTCCCAATTGACTTAACGGAGATGTTACAACTCTAAGAATTGCATTCCGACCCCGGTATCACCAAAGTCAACTATTGGTCAAACTTCTCAATTTTCCAAACTTTAACTTTTCTAACTTTCACTGAAATGCCTCAAATTATCGTACGGACCTCCAAATTCGAATCCGGACGCATGGACAAGTCCAAATTCATCATAGGAAGCTGCTGACATCATCCAAAACTCATTCTGGAGCCGTTTACACAAAAAGTTAAATTTCGGTCAAATTCTCACCGTTTAAGCTTCCAAAACTAGAATCTTTCTTCCAATTCGACTCTGAATCATCTGGTAATTGAATCCAACCATGCACGTAGATCGATATACATAATGTGAAGCTGCTCAAGGCTTTATTGCACAGAACGGAGCTTAAATTATCAAAACGACCTGTCGAGTCGTTACACTTCAGATGGAGAAGCTTGGAAGCACTTTGATAGGACATATCCAGATTTTGCTAGTGAACCAAGGAACATTCAGTTGGGTCTGTGTGTGGATGGCTTCATGCCTTTTTCTATATCTTTGACACCATATTCATGTTGGCCTGTCTTTCTTACACCTTATAATCTACCACCTGAGTTGCGCATGACTAGTCCATATATATTCTTAAATTGTATTATCCCCGGTCCACGTAATCCGAAAATTTTGATTGACGTATATTTTCAACCTTTGATTGATGAGCTAAAACAATTGTGGTATGATGGTATTGAAACATATGACATATCAACCAAGCAGAATTTCAATTTGCGTGCTAATTTAATGTGGACTATTAACGATTTTTCTGCGTATGGAATGTTGTCTGGGTGGATGACTGCTGGGAAGCTAGCTTGTCCTTACTACATGGAAAATAGTAAAGCGTTCACTTTGAAACATGGCCGAAAGCAATCATGGTTTGATTATCATTGTCAATTGTTGCCTCCTGATCATGAGTTTAGAAGGATGAAAAATGCATTCAAAAAGAATAAAATGGAATATGATTATCCACCTCCGATACTTTCAGGTGAGGAAATTTGGGAGAGGGTCCAGAACTTCAGTAAAGTTACTGAAGCTCCACCTTATATATTCCACGGATACGGTGTTACTCATAATTGGACGAAACAGAGTATATTTTAGGAGTTGCCTTATTGGAAGGATAATCTTATCCGTCACAACCTTGATGTCATGCATATTGAGAAGAATTATTTTGACAATTTGTTCAACACAGTGATGTATGTTAAAGGTAAGACAAATGATAACCCGAAGGCTAGAATGGACTTACAAGAATATTGCAAGCGGCCTGAATTATACTTGTTGTTGTTGTTGTTTTGGGGATTTTTGTATAGAATTGTATTGTATTGTTATTTTGGAATTTCAGTATGCTGGCAGGTGGTGTAGCTGCCGAAACACGCATTTATGCCAAAATTATAACCCAGAAAACCGACCAAAGTTGGTCGCTTCCCTATTAAATTTTTTTTCCTGGAAATTAGCTACCAAGGTTGGTATGACTAAAAAAAATTAAAAAATTAAAGATTAACAACCAAGGTTGGTCGCTTAAGAACCCATATTTTTCTATTAGCGACCAACTTTGGTCTGTATTATTAAATATATATTTTTTAAAATAATATATATTTTAATTTACCAACCAACTTTGGTCGGTAATTTTTAAATTGTAATAATTAATAAAATATCGTAATTTAAATATACTGACCAACTTTGGTTGGTAAATTTACATTATTAAAATATTATGCCGACCAAAGTTGGTCGGTTTTTTTTTACACTGCACAGTTGGTCCTTTTACCTTAGCGACCAAAGTTGGTCGCTAAGGTAAAAGGACCACCAATATAACGACCAACCATATTTGGACGCGTTTTGGTCGGTAAATTGACAAAAGCGACCAACGTTGGCCGTTTTTTGTGGTCGTTTTTAACAGATTTCTAGTAGTGTAATATCATCATAAGGACTAAACATGATATCTAGCATGATTCACAGTTCAGTTACTTATTCACGTGGTGAAACACAGATATCAACAAAATAGGGCCACTAAACAGTGCCATGAAAACAAAGGAGTCACAATTCACCGGGTGCACGCCCACACGCCCGTCACCTAGCATGTGCGTCACCTAATTATCAATCACATAACATGTAACTCAGGGTTTCATACCCTCAGCACTAAGTTTAGAAGAGTTACTTACCTCGAACAAGCCAATTCCAATACCGAGCAAGCCAAGCGATACTCCAAAATGCCATCCCGCGCGTTCGACCCTTGAACGGCTCGAAACTAACCAAAAACAACTCAAATACATCAAAGAATGAAAAAGGAACCAATCCCAATCGAAGAAGGTCGAATCTTTAATCAAAATCCCAAAATTGACCAAAAAGCCCAACCCGGGCCCGCGCCTCGGAACCTGACAAAACTCATAAAATCCGACAACCCGTTCAATTACGAGTACAAACATACTAGTTTCACCCAAATCTGGCTCCGAATCAATGTTCAAAACTCAAAAATTTACTTTATGAACTTTTAGACAAAACCCCCAAAAGTTCACTTTGAAATCACCAATCAAATGCTAAAAACGAAGATGGATTCATGAAATATAACCTAAATTAAGTATACAACACTTACCCCAATCCATATGGTGAAAATCTTCTCCAAACATTTTCCAAATCCGAGCTCCCCAACTCAAACTATGAGCAAATGAACAAACCTTCGATATTAAGTACTTTTGCCCAGCTCTTCTGCCTCGTTTTGCATGCCAAACGATTCCAAAACCTGCTTTTGATTCCTTTAATGTATTTCTTGTGAAATTTCAGTCAAGATAGGCTTTTCACTCACTTCAGTTGACCTTATAATAAAGGAGATATGTTGGTTTCAATATTTGGAAATAGTGCAGATTTTTAAATACGAAGTCAGTGGCAATTTCGTAATTAATCTTAAAAAAATCTGGCAACCCAATTCATAGTAAAATGAACATAAAATCCTCATACGAGATCCAAATTCGACGATTCTTTTTTCTACGGATCCGTAATTACAATACGGATCTAATGCTTCAACCAAAATAGAAATCGGAGCTAATTTGTTCAATGTGGTATCATTTATGCTTGAAGAAATGACGTCGAAACATAAGAAAAACGAGCGCAACACAACCCAATTCTATCCAAAACTCACCCAATCCCCTCGGGACCTCGTACGAATATACCAAATATTCCCATAATATAACACGGATTTACTCGAGGCCTTAAATGACGCATAACAACTTCGAGACGTTGAAACACACCTCAAATCAAACTTAATGAACATTCGACTTCCAAAACTCACGCCGAATCATATCAAATCAACTCGGAATGAACTCAAATTTCGCACACAAGTCCTAATTTATCATATGGCTCTACTTGTGCCCCCAAAATAGCAAGTGAAGTGAAAAAGCTTAAAACGACCGTTCGGGTCGTTACATTCTCCCACACTTAAACATACGTTGGTCCTCGAACGTGCCAAGAGTTATTCCCAAGGCCATCAAACCGCCATATAACTTTACCATGCACATACTCGGGGCTGATCCCACGTCACCCTATTTCAACTAGGCCCGACCACACCACACAACTGAATATCATTACTCCATCCTTAGTCCGTAAACCATAGTATCCAATTGCGAAATTACTACAAGACCCGAACTTCACATATACATACTGTATAAGTCTGAACAAGCTGTATCAAGCCATAACCATGACCCATGATACAATCACAGGATATACGACACAAATCAAATACTTATAGCGATAACTTCCGACCGCAATAACTGCTCGATAACCAACTCGACACCGGTAACGAACCTCATATCAACTAAAATCTTGTTCTGAACCTTTTTACACTGCCAATGATGAAAGAAACACGCAGAAACTCGTAACCACTTATCATACCAACAAGTCATGGAACCCCACCTCATTCGACAAGAACTATAACCAATTTCTAAGCCGACTTCCGATATTATCCTTCCAACTATGCTGTAATCAATTACAATAGTATCTATTCTAGGTCCAATGACCTCATCTCATCCAACAAAATCATTCTAGTGACATGCCACATCAACACAATCTAAAGCCATAACCCGTGCAATCCGTGCACCAATAAGCAACAATCCAAATGTAATCAAATCATGAAAAAATGACTCAAACGAGAGAACCGTCCCACAATCTTAATAAGCCTTTCCACAACGAAATACTGAAAAAGCATCACACCTTGTAGGACCATCACGAATCTAACAAAAAGTTCATACCTCAACATAATTTTGCTGCAATGCGTGCCCAATCCAAACACTGATCCATGGCATATACCTCAAGCCAACTGCTCAAAATCAATAACCACACGCAATTCGACATCAAGTACTCAAAGTGCATTACCATAACCACAGAGAGGCAAATGACACAGTGCCATACAAACCCCGAAAGAACATAACCAATACACCATCTATCATGCAATACTCAAATACTTATCTCGCTCAAATTCCGTTATAAGGCCCCAATAGAATCGCACCATGTGTGCTTACAACCCCCAATTCACAACACCTCTTAGCATAGAAGAGTAAACCACATATCATTTCAGAATACGAATAAGCTCAACAACAACCGAATGGCACATCCCTCAGCAATAGCAGTATGAAGCCAACCAATCCGACTCAGTGTAGAATACACATCCTAACTGGGCCTACCAATGGACCCCAAATAAGCTCTAGTCACCCACAAATAGATAAATAACCCCCTGATGTTCCACAATGACTGAATCATAACACATACTATCATTTGGCTAGCTTCGGCCACGACTTCACTGTCCACAACCATAATACAATCTACTATTGAGAACTCCTAGTCTCCAAATCCATAGAACACATGAATCACCATATCTGATCCCATCTCCCCGAATTTCTAACACATCTCTCATAAATGATCATCCCATGAGGAATACTTCTATAATTCTTCCGTGCCACATAGAAAAATTTGAATATCAGCAGTCGATCAACTAGGAGTGCCGCAATACCAATGGAGTATCCATAAATCAAAACACATTGCCCCTTCTGAAATATATACTTTCATCCAGCCATACCAAATAGTAATATCATTCACCTAGTCATTTGAAACCGTCCATGCTGCCTAAGAATACACCGGGACCTTTCTCATGCAAATCTCAATCCCACAGAACACACCGCATATACCATGCCATCTTATGAAAAGCACGAAAATCTCATAATCCACTCCGAGTCACAGTAAACTACATACTCAACCAGTTAGAAACCTTCAATTTGATCTCATCCAGGAGAAAATCCCTATTCGCAACATGTTCCACACACCGGTAGGAAATATACACCTCAAACCATGGTAGTAACCATTGAAAAATTTTTGAAACTCATTTGCACATAATCAAGCCATCAGAACTAAATCTCTATATCTCAACCAAGCCACGCAGGCTGCCTAAACCCAAAAGCATTGCCACAAAGCACCTTTAGAAACCCACACATCATAAGCACCCAAAGAACCGATTATATCAATTACCTTGTTGATCCAACCTACTAACAAGCTGCCCTAATTCTCCGAGTCCTTCCCAAATTGCCTTTTAGATTGATACTTCTCCTTGCTAGAACACTATGATCCTTAACCAAATGTGCCCCATGAATTCTAGCATGGAACCACACCGCCCTAAGGCTCATAAGCCGCTAAATTCCCTCTTAAGCACCCCAAAAGTACCACAACTAAGACACTCACTCGAAAGAGACCTTCCATGAATCTAAAGCCATTTCTTTCCCCTTTCCTGATACTGAAATGTAGAATCCCGGATATAGAAATGCCACAAGTCTTGACACTCTCCAATATAAATCTCAGTTTCTAGCCAAATACACATCATGAATATTCCCAATTATTAAATATAAATCTCGAATCCATTAGAACCTTTATCGAGAGTCATCCACTCTACTCAAATCTCAATTAAACTTATCAAACAGACTGAACGACATGTTCCCCATTTTCACACCAACACCCTAAGAAGTAATCCACACTTCTAAGCAACCGAGTGAATTCCCTACACCATGCGCACTACATTCTTTACGGATAACAACTCAATCATTCAGTGTTTCCCATATACCCACAAACATAATACAACCCGTATCCAGAAATTCCTTTACTCGAGTCCTCCTCGAACTCAACCTCTGTCAGTCATAAATGATTCACCAGTATACCTCAAACTGAAACCAATACAACACATAACCGTGCAATCAACTAATCCATAGAAGACTCCCCCACTTGGCTCCAAGACATAGATCAAAGCACACAATAACTCACAATGCCCATACTCTGTTGCTGCAAAAATCTTGCACTGAACTTCAACTAAATTCTTCATAAGTTCATGTAACACAAACCATTTAATATCTCAAGTCATCTGTAAATCTCGCATTCATCCTCGTAATAGCCAAGCCAACTTCCACAAGCGATCCAAACTCAAATTGCTCTATATATAATTCACTGGTAAAAGAGAACTCGCTATAAAACAACATAGGGATCACTCAAACCTCAGGACACCCTATAGGAGATAACCCACCTGCTTCGCCTCAAACTAACATCTCTTTATTTCCTTCCACAGTCATAACTATTACGCAATCACTTAATCTTCATGAGTCTGAACTCATATCACGACATGAAAATCTACTTCACTCCTCAACTAAAAAACATGAAAGGATCCTTCAACACACCCATAACTCGAGACTATACATCAAATCAAGACAGAAATCAAGCACCAAATTTACATCTCAATCAAACTCTTTTCATCACATTCAAACAATCTGAACACTTTCCGCAATCACACCATACTCGCCACATAGTCATTCAAACACAAATCCCACTAATAGGGACACCACCAGACATATAAGTCTCAAAAGCACGTGCTCACACAATCGAAATCTCTGTGCTCAAGCTATAGTTAAAACCCGGCCTCAAGTCCTCCAGACTGGCCCATCATCAGCACGCCATAATCATATTTCGCACCTTAACCATGGAATCACAAGCCATGGATGCACAACTGATACCCGAGCGCTCACATGCACATACGAATGCGTGGAAGGAATTCAAAGAGTTATGATTTCAAGCTGAATCAATGCTGCATGATAAGGAAATAAAGATGGGAATCTAGGTATGGATGTCATCATACCGATCCGCAAAACTCTACTTGACACTTGCTCGTGACTTGTAGAACCTATGAACCTAGAGCTCTAATATCAATCTGTCACGACCCAAAATCCTCTAGTCGCGATGGCACCTAACGCAACCTGCTAGGTAAGCCAATTAATAACTGTCCAATTTTAATAATAGTGATAAGTGAATTAAACAAAGGAATTTTCTGAATCTTAAACCTTTCCCAAGGACCGGTAGTACAAATCATGAGCTTCTAAGAATAGAATTTACAAAGCTGATATTAAGAAAATACATCTTCTGTTTTAAAAGTACATAAACAGAGTTTTTATAAATCTAAGGCTACCATGAACAAGAAGCAGCTACAATAGGAACACATGTACATCTTCAAATTCGGCAACCATCGAGCATAACAACAACAGCCAACATCTGCACACGATGTGTAGAAATGTAGTATCAGTACAACCGACCCCATGTACTGAGTAAGTGACAAATCTAACCTTAGGTTGAAAGCAAAGACGAGCTGGAACATAGGTCGGGTCCAACACCAATAACCAATAGCCGTTCATAATAACGTAGAGCATATAAATAAGAAAGTAACTCAGCAATAAAAATGCTCAGCTTTTTCATAGTTTTTCGAAAATAGTTCCACTTTTCAAGAATATCAGTGAAAACTCAAATTTTTTACCGAAATCGTCGTAAAATATGAGATAATTTGAAAACCATAAATTTTTCCAAAAATCCTTTCCACAATAAATTAGAAGTTTCATTTTCATTCCAGATAACAAGTGTGAAATACCTCTCTATGCCAACATATCAATGTGTGTAAAAATTCATGAATGACGTGATACCATATAACATGAGGAAAAATGCATCTCTATGCATGTATGTCATTTGTGCATGCCAATGCCATGTATCTAAGAGATGAATCATGTACTCATACTCTCAGAGTACTCAATCTCACCATCTAACGCTTTTCACTTATCATGATCAACTACTCGGTACTGTATATGGCCCATAAGACCAAGGGAAATCCATCCCGGAACATATACAACACTGACTATAAGTCACCCAGTACCGAGGAAATAGGGCAATCCAACCCTGTGGAGAAATCCATCTCCAGGTATCAAGTACTTCGGACAAATCCATGTCCAGGGAAATCCATCCCTCAATAATATCATCCACGCTCACTAGGGGTGTGTACAGACTCCAGAGGGGCTCCTACAGCCCAAGCGCTATCATAATCATCAATATAACTGCTGTGGCTTGCAGCCCAATCCCATAACTATCACTCATAAACAAGCTCTCAGCCTCTCTCAGTCATCACTCTCTCCGGTCTCACTCACGGGCTCACAATGTCATGAAACTAGCCCGACAACAATGATATGATGTATCAATACACAACAACTGAGACTGAGATATGATATGAATGCATGAATATGACTGAGTACGAAATATCAATGTAATTAGTGAGATGAAAGTAAGAAACAACCACTATGGATCCTAATAATATCAACATAAGGCCTAAACAGGATAGCTAACATTATTCACAGTTCAGTTACTTAATCACGTGTGAAAACACAGATATCAACAAAATAGGGCCACTAAACAGTGCCATGAAAACAAGGGAGTCACAATTCACTGGGTGCACGCCCACATGCCCGTCACCTAGCATGTGCGTCACCTCATCATCAGTCACACATTTCATACCCTCAGCACTAAGTTTAGAAGAGTTACTTACCTCGAACAAGCCAATTCCACTACCAAGCAAGCACGACGATGCTCCAAAAATTCCACCCCGCGCATTTCGACCCTTGAACGACTCGAAACTAACCAAAAACAACTCAAATACATCAAAGAATGCAAAAGGAACCAATCCCAATCGAAGAAGGTCGAATCTTTAATCAAAAGCCCAAAATCGACCAAAAAGCCCAACCCGGGCCCGTACCTTGGAACCTGACAAAACTCATAAAATCCGACAACCCATTCAATTACGAGTCCAACCATACTAGTTTCACTCAAATCCGACTCCGAATCAATGTTCAAAACTCAAAAATTTACTTTATGAACTTTTAGACAAAACCCCCAAAAGTTCACTTTGAAATCATCAATCAAATGCTAAAAACAAAGATGGATTCATGAAATATAACCAAAATTAAGTATACAACACTTACCCCAATCCATATGGTGAAAACCTTCTCCAAACATTTTCCAAATCCGAGCTCCCCAACTCAAAATATGACCAAACGAACAAACCTTCGATATTAAGTACTTTTGCCCAGCTGTTTTGTCTCGTTTTGCATGCCAAACGATTCCAAAACTTGCTTTTGATTCCTCTAATGGATTTCTCGTGTAATTTCAGTAAAGATAGGCTTTTGAATCACTC
Source organism: Nicotiana paniculata (assembly GCA_005239505.1). Classification (NCBI taxonomy): domain Eukaryota; kingdom Viridiplantae; phylum Streptophyta; class Magnoliopsida; order Solanales; family Solanaceae; genus Nicotiana; species Nicotiana paniculata. The sequence goes on along the minus strand of ML353436.1, from coordinate 6,584 downwards.
TACTTGACCTTATAATGAAGGATATATGTTGGTTTCAGTATTTGGAAATAGTGCAGATTTTTAAATACGAAGTCTGTGGCAATTTTATAATTAATCTTTAAAAAATCTGGCATCCCAATTCATAGTAAAATAAATATAAAATCCTCAAACGATGTCCAAATTCAACGATTCTTTTTTCTACGGATCCGTAGTTACAATACGGATCTAATGCTTCAACCAAAACAGAAATTGGAGCTCATTTGTTCATGTGACGACCCGGCCGGTCGTCTTAATAATTAACACCCCGATACCCGATTAACTGTTTTCCCCAAGTCTATTTCTGCTAAATTGAATTGCTGGGACGTTCGGTTTTGAGTTTCGGAGAGTTTTGGGACACTTACTCCCTAAACGAGAGCTTAGGTGTCGGAAAGTTACCCGTAGTCGGAAGACTGTGAAGACGGACTCGGAATGGAAATTCGATGGTTCCGTTTGCTCCGTTACTTGATTTCGGGGTTGGAAGCGTGTTCGGAATGCAGTTTTGAAGTCCGTAGCTCATTTAGGCTTAAAATGCCGAAGTTTAATTTTTTGAAGTTTCCAGTCCGATAGTGAGTTTTTGATCCGAGGGTCGGAATAGAATTCCGGAAGTTGCAGTAGTTCCTTCATGTCATTTGGGATGGGTGTACAAAATTTGAGGTCATTCGGATGAGTTTAGACATGTTTCAGCGTCAGATGTGAATTTTAGAATTTTCCTAAGTTCCTAGGCTTGAACCTATGCATAATCGATGATTTTGATGTATGAGACGTGTTTTTAAGGCTCAACCTAGTTCGAATAAGGTATTAGGGTCGGTTGGTGGTTTGGGTTGAGGTTCCGGGGGCCTCGGGGTTGTTTCGGATGCTTAACGGGAGAAATTGGGACTTATCAAATGGCTGAACCAGACCTCTTCTGGTGTTTTCGCACCTGCGAAGGTTTTCCCGCAGGTGCGGACTCGCAGGTGCGATAGGGTTGATTTCAGGTACGGTGGCGGGGGATTTGGCCAGTGATCGCAGGTGCGACCTGAGTTCCGCAGATGCGGTACCGCAGGTGCGGTGATCGGGACCGCAGGTGCGAGATCCCTGTGTGTTTATTCCAAAAATCTGAGGGTTTATTTCATAAGTCTATGAATCGTTTGAGAGCTCGGGAATTAGCAATTTTCAGTGGGTTTTGAAGAGAAGGATCATAGGTAATATTTTCTAATCCTAATTCATTGTTAGACCATTAATCCCCGTTGTTTTCTTTAGTTTAGTTATCAAAAATGGGGTAAAAACCATGGAAAATTGATGAAACTTCCCCAAACCGAAATTCTGAGAATTTAAGGGGTTTTTGGCATCGGATTTCGATTGTTTCTGGTCGAGTGAGTTCGTGAGTGAATGGGTGTCCGGAAAATATGACTTTTACCCGATTCCGAGACGTGGGCTCGAGGGGTGTTTTGGTCATTTTACCTAATTTCGCGCCTTAGCTTTGAATTAAATAGTAAAATCAGTTGCTTGAGATGTTATTTACGATATGTGATTGAATTGTATAGATTTGGGCCATTTGGAGTCGGATACTCGTGGAAAACGTGTGGTTTCGAGTTGATTTTGAGCCGGTTCGAGGTAAGTGGCTTGTCTAACCTTGTGTGGGGGACCTTTCCCCTTAGGATGTGATATTTGGTAATTGAATGGCTTGTACGTGACGTAACGAGCGCGTACTTGTGCTAATTGTTGAAAATCCGATTTTACTTTAAATATTTAGACTGAGTTTCTTTCTTACTTGTTTTATTCTACTTGCAATTATAGTCTATGTTAGCTTAGAAAAGCATGCCTAGTTGCCCTAAATTGCCTATTTGCTTAAGTTGCTTTAATTGTACTACGTGAAGCATGTTAGGCTAGAACTACTTGTTGCCTTGTATTTTTGCACTCTATTTCTGAATGTTGTGGCTGCGTATTTATATTAGGACTACGGATGTGGGATTCCGGTAGCTTCCCCCTTTGTTTGTTTACTTTGGGACTGCGGGTTAGATTCCCAATAGATCCCCCTGCACATTTACTTTAGGACTGCGGCTTACATTCCCGATAGATCCCCCTGCATATTTACTTTGGGACTGCGGGTTCGATTCCCGATAAATCCCCCTGCACATTGATAGCTGGACTACGGGACGGTATCCCGGGAGATCCTTCAGATATACATATGATGGACTACGGGACGATATCCCAGGAGATCCTTCGAATATACATATGTTGGACTACGGGACGGTATCCCGGAGATCCTTCGGAGATACATATGATGGACTACCGAACAGTATCCCGGGAGATCCACTGGACAGTTGAGAAAAGGACTACAGGACGGTATCCTGGGAGATCCTCATTGTTACCATTGTTATTGAGCTGTACATATTTCGTGTTTACCCTGTTCTTGTGTTTTTGTTATTGCCTTGTTTGACCTGTCTTATTTCACTGCTGTACTCATTATTACTGCCTATTTTCATACTGTAAATTCCTATTATATTGTTTAACCTCAGTGAGGCCCTGACCTTCCTCGGCACTACCCGTCCGAGGTAAGGCTTGGCACTTACTGAGTACCGCTGTGGTGTACTCATGCCCCTTCTGTGCATGTTTTTCATGTGCAGATCCAGGTATCTCCACCCAGGCGCACTATCCCCGAGGTCTAGAGATCTAGCAGAGACTTCGAGGTACATCAGCCGCGTCCGCAGACCAGGAATCTCTATCTTATTCCAGCTTTAGTGGAAAGCTTTTCCTTCCTTACAGTTGTTTGGACATTCTGGAGTTAGAGCCATGTATTACATTTCTATTAGCCTGTGTTTCCCGTGAGTTTCCTGGTTCTGGGGTGATATTGTAGACTTCCGCATTATTTTTGAGTTGTATATGCCGAGCGGCATTTATATACATTCTTTATTTTAGATTGTTCAGTTTTTACTTAATTATTCCGCAAGTTATGTTGTTCTTTTCCGCATTGTTAGGCTTACCTAGTTATAGGGACTAGGTGCCATCACGACATGTTCACGGAGGGTGAACTAGGGTCGTGACAAGTTGGTATCAGAGCTCTAGGTTCATAGGAGTCACGAAACACATGCCGGTTTATTAGAGTCTCGCTGATCGGTACGGAGACGTCTGTACTTATCTACGAGAGGCTATGTAACTGTTTAGGAAAAATCTTCACTTTATTGATTTCCTTGTCGTGCAATATTTTTGACATCAATTCTAAACCTTTGTCTTCTATTCTCTCACAGATGGTGAGGACACGTGCTCCTCGGGACGATCAGGCACCCGTGTCTCCTACTGCAGCCGTCAGAGGTTGGGGCCGAGGTAGAGGCCGAGGACGCGCACGTGGTGCAGCGAGAGCACCTGCGCGAGCTGCCACCGAGGTACCACCAGCAGATCCAGCCGAGGTCCAGGCACCTGACACGCCTACTGCTACTACTACTCCAGCCCTTCAGGAGACGTTAGCTCAATTCATGTCTATGTACACCACTCTAGCTCAAGCAGGGTTGCTTTCCCTTACTGCAGCCACATCCCAGGCCAGGGGAGGAGCAAAGACTCCCGCCGCCTGCACTCCTGAGCAGCGAGTGCATGTGGAGCAGGTCCCAGAGATCATTCCTGTGCCGCCTGTAGTGCCAGTTCAGCTCGAGGAAGGGTCAGCTGCTTCAAAGGACGAGCATCGGAGACTTGAGAGGTTCAAGAAGTATGACCCTCCAGTATTCAGTGGACTAGCATCAGACGATGCCTTGGAGTTTCTAGAGGAGTGCCACCGTATTCTTCGCACTATGGGCATAGCCGGATCTAGTGGGGTTTCCTTTACTACCTTCAGCTTCACGGAGCCGCCTATGATTGGTGGCGCATCTATGAGTTAGACAGTCCAGATGAGGCTGCTTCATTGACCTGGACCCAGTTCTCAGATATGTTCCTGAGAGAGTTTGTTCCTCACAGCCTCAGGGACGCATGGCGCGCAGAGTTTGAGCAATTGTGCCAGGGTGCTATGACGGTTTCAGAGTATGCTATCTGTTACACCAAATTGGCTAGGCATGCACCGACTTTGGTTTCTACTGTCCGCAAGAGGGTTCGCCAGTTCATCAAGGTTCTTATCCCACCCATCAGATCTAGCATGGCTCGAGAGTTGGAGATGGACATTCCTTATCAGCAGGTAGTGAGCATTGCTAGGGGGATCGAGGGTATGCTCGCTAGGGAGCGAGAGGAGAGAGAGGCCAAGAGGTCTCGAGAGTCGGGCGCCCGTACCCCAACAGCAGGTCGACATGGTAGGGTTTATATGATCCGTCCCGTTCATTCAGCTCTTTCAGCAGCCAGCGGTACCCCAGCTCCACCCAGGCCTCAGGAGCCTTACAATGCACCTCCAGTTTCTAGCGCGCCTCCTGCCCGGGGTGCTTTCAAAGGTCAGTCTGGCAGACCTGGCCCTAGCCAGTCACAACCACCACGTCCTCCTAGAGCTTGTATCGAGTGTAGTGATACATTCCATATGCTTAGTAGGGGTGCATCTTCACAGACTTTTCAGCCACATCGTGCTCAGCAGAGTTCTCAGGCCATGATCACAGCTCCAGCTGCTACCCCATCTGGCCAGCCAGCTAGGGGCGGAGCTCGGGGAGGTAGAGGTCGCCCTCGAGGGGGAGGACAGGCCAGATATTATGCTATTCCTGCTCTTACCGAGGTTGTTGCCTCCGATTATAACATTACAGGTATTATACTGGTTTGTCTCAGAGATGCATCGGTTCTATTCGATCCAGGCTCCACGTATTCTTATATGTCTTCTTATTTTGATCCGCATTTGGGTATAGCCCAAGATTCTTTGAGTTCTCCTGTTTATGCTTCTACTCCTGTGGGGGATTCTCTTGTTGTGGACCGCGTTTATCAGTCATGTTTGGTTACTATTCGTGGTTTTGAGACCAGTGCGGATTTATTGTTACTCGATATGGTGGATTTTGATATTATCTTGGGCATGGACTGGTTGTCTCCCCATTATGCTATTCTTGATTGTCACGCCAAGATCCTGACGCTGGCTATGCCAGGTATTCCGCGTGTTGAGTGGAGTGGTACCTTAGATCACACTCCCAGTAGAGTTATCTCTTTCCTTAAATCTCAGAGTATGGTTGAGAAGGGGTGTGCCGCATATTTTGCTTATGTGAGAGATGTCAGTGTTGATACCCCTTCTGTTGATTCATTTCCAGTGGTACGGGATTATCCCGATGTGTTTCCAGCTGATCTTCCGGGCATGCCGCCCGATAAAGACATTGATTTTGGCATTGATTTGGCCGGCCACTCAGCCCGTTTCCATTCATCCGTACCGTATGGCTCCTCCTGAGTTGAAGGAGTTGAAGGATCAGTTACAAGAATTGCTTGATAAGGGTTTATTCGACCCAGTGTTTTACCTTGGGGTGCTCCTGTCTACTTTGTGAAGAAAAATGATGGTTCTATGCGCATGTGTATTGATTATCGCCAGTTGAACGGGGTTACAGTGAAGAACCGTTATCCCTTGCCTCGTATTGATGATCTATTTGACCAGCTTCAGGGCGCGCATGTATTTTCTAAGATTGATTTGCGCTCAGGTTACCATCAGTTGAAGATTCGGGAGTCGGATATCCCGAAGACTTCCTTCAGGACTTGGGATGGCCATTACAAGTTTTTAGTTATGTCATTTGGGCTGACTAATGCCCTCGCAACATTTATGCATTTGATGCACAGTGTGTTCAGGCCATATCTTGACTCGTTCGTCATTGTTTTCATAGATGATATTCTTTTTTACTCCCGGAGTCGAGAAGATCATGAGCACCTGAGGACAGTGCTTCAGACCCTGAGAGAGAAGAAGTTGTATGCAANGTGGATCCGAAGAAGGTAGAGGCCGTGCAGAGTTGGCCCAGGCCATCCTCAGTTACAGAGATTCGCAGTTTCCTTGGCTTGGCAGGTTACTACCGTCGTTTTATGGAGGGATTTTCATCGATTGCAGCCCCTATGACTAGATTGACCCAGAAGGGTGCTCCATTTCAATGGACAGAGTAGTGTGAGGCGAGCTTTCAGAAGCTCAAGACAGCTTTAACTACAGCCCCAATCTTGATATTGCCTACTGGTTCGGGGTCTTATACAGTTTATTGTGATGCCTCGCGAGTCGGCCTTGGAGCGGTATTGATGCAGGACGGTAGGGTGATTGCCTACACGTCCAGACAGTTGAAGATACATAAGAAGAATTACCCTATCCATGACCTTGAGTTAGCTGCCATTGTTCATGCCTTGAAGATCTGGCGTCATTATTTGTACGGTGTGCCTTGTGAGATTTATACTGACCACCGGAGTTTGCAGCACATATTCAGGCAGAAGGATCTAAATTTGCGCCAGCGTAGATGGTTAGAGTTGCTAAAGGACTATGACATCACTATATTATACCACCCGGGGAAGGCCAATGTGGTGGCCGACGCCTTGAGTCGCCAGGCGGAGAGTTTGGGGAGTTTGGCACACCTTCATGCAGCTGAGAGGCCTCTAGCCTTAGATTTCAGTCCTTAGCTAGTCAGTTCGTGAGATTGGATCTTTCTGATCCTTGCCGGGTATTAGCTTGTGTGGTTGCTCGG
>ML353435.1:886-11503 GCA_005239505.1 Nicotiana paniculata | reverse complement strand
CAAAACTATATTAATAACACAATAAGTTTATCCCCAACGGGTTCTACCAAAATCCTAGATTAAAGAATTTAGCTAAACATGTTCATAAGAATCATACCCAAAATAAATTGCATAATTGAACTACAAAGTAATGAATAAAAGATGTAAAAATCAATGTTTTGTCACTTCAATGGTTTTCTCTCTTTGAATCCTTCAAATTCTCCGAATTCCCCCTTCAAGTTGTGTTTACGGGGTCTATTTATATGTTTAGTACGAACCCTAAACGTGTAGGAGACTTCTATTCCAACCGGGAAACACTTAAACTCTTCAAAAACTCAGATTTAGCCGGAACATGGGCCGGGCATTTGGGCCCTAACGCCTGGCTAACGCCAGGCTAAGGCTGGCGTTTCAGCTCTAACGTCTGGCAGGGTCAGGCGTTTTAGCACTAACGCCTGGCTAACGCCAGGCAGGGTCAGGCGTTTGGGCTCTGGCGCCCGGCTATAGCCCGGTGCACTCCTCCTCGCCTCTTGAGTGTATTTTTGATGTATTTGCATCCATTTAGCTCGGTTTCCATCTCCAATTCACCTACACATGAAATAAACTCTATTATGCACATAAAATGTGTATTTTTATCATTAACGCACATAAAATGTAGGGCATATAACATGTTAAACCATGAATTCTAGCCTCGCATTTGTTGGCAATAAAATGAGGCTCGTGGCACTCTGAGATGCTACTAGGGAATGTCGTACCCTATATTAGCAACGAGAAATACAACCAGGGGATATAGTACCCTATGTTGGAAATAATATGAGGCTCGTGGCTCTCTGAGATGCTACTGGGGAATGCCATACCCTATGTTGGCAATAAAATGCAACCAGGAGATGTAGTACCCTGTGTTTGCTATAAGATGGGGCTCGTGGCTCACTGAGATTCTACTAGGGAATGGCGTACCTATGTAGTCAAAAATTAATGCGACCAGGGGATGAAGTACCCTGTGATTGGCAATGAAATGAGTCTCATGGCTCTCTGAGATGCTACTAGGGAATGGCGTACCATATGTAGGCAGAAAATAAATACAGCCAGGGGATGTAGTACCCTGTGTTGGCAATAAGATGCAGCTAGAGAATGTAGTACCCTGTGTTGGCAATAAGTAATGCGACAAGAGGATGTGGTACCCTGTGTTGAAGATAGCGTATTGATCCCTATAATGAAACTAAGAATAACATGATTACATGTATATTAGAAGAAAACTAAGGATTTGAGAACTTCACTTGGTGGTGTTCGTCTTTTCACGAACTGTTTTCCTAAAATTGTTCTGTTCCTGTTTTGAACAAAGAAAGATTCATTAGTTTTTAAAATGGTGGTCAGTTTGTGGCCTTGATCTCTTGGGCGACTTGACCTTGTGTCCATTACACTTGTTAGAAAAACTGACTCCATCGATGGTCGTACAAATTGCCTGGAGATTCTGTCATTGTTTCTGGAGATCTTCTTTCTCAATATTAGAACCTGACTATTTTGCGCCTATCACCATTTATGTTTATGGTGCAAACAACCTTGCTCCCAGAACAACTTTTAACTGAGTAACTTTCGTTGACCCTTGACACATTGTTCGGTCTTTCAAGCCTTTTGCTCGTCAGGGAAGCTCAAAGATGGATTTATGCCTTTGCCCATAATGTTCATGCCCAGAAAGTTTAGCTTCATATAACAGGAAAACTGTAACCAATTTTGCGGCCTTTTCTTTGCTTTGCTTTGATGACATTAGACTGAAAGGGACTCAAAAAGAATGGTACGAAAGAAAACAAGAAGGTCAACTAATAGGTATTACAACTTAATCAAGAAGTATACCTTTCAGAGAAGAAAAATAAAAATGAAAAGGACTTATCTGGAGGAATATGCTGACTTCAATTAACATGACATGCACTTTGGACTGGATGCCCGATCCGTCTGAACCGTATAATTCTCAAAATCCACTGTAAACTTCACTTTGAAACTGAGTTCTTTGTCTTAACCATGCTTGTTCCGGGATATATGAAGGCCTAAATCGATCAACGATGCCCTTTGTGGTTTTTCACCAATTGACCTTTCTCATTTGTCTTTCTCTCAACTCACTATCACCTTATAGTGCCCGTGAAGGTTTTCACTAATAATACTCTCTCATTTTATTTTTCTCTCTTTACAATGGCCGAGGCATCACTGTAATATACCAACTTAGCATTCTCGAAAGTTGATCAGAAGGTCTTAAAAGGGAAAGGTAAAAAGAACTGTTCAACTGAATTACAACTTTTGGAACCATTTTGACGGAAAACTGTCGAAAAATAAAATAAAATCATGCCCCAATTTCTTTGAATACTGGGAAATGTAGATTTTTATTTTAGTGTGACCGAACCCCAGAGTGAGGCTACCTACGTATCCTTTCGGAATCAGGTCGGACGTAGTTCAATTAACATGAACTTGTTTTGATGATTCTTTTCTTTTTCTTTGATTTTTTTAATTTAATTTTTTTTAAAGTACATTGGTTCCAAAAGAGGAAAAAAAAAAAGAAATATAAATAAGGCTTCAAAGGGCTAACTAGGGTTGACCAGTGTTCGGGTAGCGAGAATGATAGCCTTTCGCCATCCTAACCTGAGAATGCTAAGTATAAAAATGCCCCAACAGAGGCCTGTCAGACATAGTATCTCTTGACCGCATCTGCGTTGACGGATATATCAGTCAGTCACCTTTCCTTCTATATATTCCAAGTGTAGAGCTCCTTTTAACAATACTTTCTTGATGAGGTAAGGACCTTGCCAATTCAGGGCGAACTTTCCTTTTGCTTCTTCCTATTGCGGAAATATACGTTTCAAAACAAATTGTCCTACCTCAAGTTGTCTTGGGTGCACTTTCTTGTTGTAAGCATGTACCATTCTTTTTTGGTATAATTGACCAAAACAAATTGTTTCCAAACACTTTTCATCAATTAAACTCAATTGTTCCAATCAGGACTTGGCCCAGTTAGTGTCTTGGATCCCTGCTTCAACAATGATTAGTTGAGAGGGAAATATCAACATCTTGATTCATTATTTCGATATTAGACAGCTTTTTAAGATCTGGGCATGAATTCCGCATGCATGTCATGTTTTTAAAGCCAGCAATAACGAAACTGAAAATGATAAGAAATTAACAAAAATTAGGGAAAGGAGAAGACAGAATTTTACTATGAAACTGGAACTTCATTTCATTGAATTTGAAAGGATAGAAGTATTAACATCAAATCAAAGCAATTAAACTAAAATATATGGATTACAACCCTTAAAATAATCCAAATATAGAAAAATCAACAAAACAGACTACCAAGACTCCTTCCTGATGGGAAGAGGAGTTGCTTCACAGTTGTTGAGCGAGGTATCTGGAACAATCAGCTGAAAACTTGCACGGCTTGGGCCCTCACCAACTTGAACCACATTGATATCATAGAATATCTCCTTGATACCCTGGCAAACTTTATCAATGTCATCTTGAGTAGAAGGATTTTGGGCTTCTTCAAATTGTGGGTTGACAAAAGAGTAGGCAATGTGAGGGATTGGTTTGGACAAATTCCAACCATTCTTTTTACGGGTCTTCGCTCTGTCTATGTCAGTTGATGTTGGTTTAAAACCCAAGCCAAAGTTATATTTCTTCTAAAAGGGAGCAATAGGGTTCACAATTCCCTGCAGAGAGGATCCTAATCCTTTTCCTGGTTCATAGTTGTTCCTTAACATCAGCGAAGCTACCATCATAGATGTGGCTGACAGACGGGGATACAAAATTGGTTTTCCTTCTTCCACTTGGTCCATCTCAATCACCTCAAATGCTTGATATTTGAGGGATTCACATCCCTCCCTGACCTCAATACATAGAATGGATAGGTCTTTATAGACAGCTGAGTCATCCTCCCCATGAACAATAATTTCTTGCCTGTCATACTCGAATTTGACCATTTGGTGTAGGGTGGATGGTACATCTCTGGCCATATGGATCCACGACCTTCCCAGAAGAAAATTATAGGAATTTTTCATATCCAACACTTGAAATACAATGTTAAAATCAACCGGGCCGATTTTCATTGTGAGTTCGATTTCCCCAATAGTGTCTCTTCTTGAACCATCAAAAGCTCTGATGCTGACATAACTAGTTCGAATTCTGTTAGTGTCAATGTTCAGCTGTTGTAGAATAGAAAGAGCGCATGCATCTACACTTGACCTCCGTCAATCATCTCTCCTTTTACGTAGTGCCCTTCACATTTGACCATAATATGCAAAGCTCTATTGTGCCCAACCCCTTCCTCATGCAAATCATCATCGGTGAAAGTAATTCTATTTACTTCAAATAATCTTTCAGCCATTTTTTCTAGCTGATTCACTGTTGTGTTTTTCGAGACATATGCCTCGTTCATAGTTTTGATCAACACACGGCGATGCTCTTCCGAGTGCAAAAGCAGATAACAAAGATATCTGAGCAGGGGTTTTCCTTAGTTGGTCACTGATTGAGTAGTCTTGCATTTTCATCTTCTTAAGGAATTCCTCCGCATCTTTTTCTGCAACGGATTTTTTTACTGGCAAGTGACTTTCCCTAGCTTGCTTAGTTTTTCTCAATTCCTTCGATGAATAGCAACTTCTAGAGCGGGTCAAGCCCCTCATTTCATATACTTATTCAACTATCTCTTTTCCTTTGTATTTCATGACAGTCTTGTTATAATTCCAGGGAATAGCTTTTGTGTTTGTCACTGGGAGTTGTGCAACAAGTCGAATCACAACTGGATCTGTTATATTTCTCAAACTATTATTTGGAATGATATTTTGAATTCCCCCAGGTATGTAAAGTTTTGTCCCACCCAATTGAACCTCAACCTTTTTTGTGGTTCTAGGGACATAGAGAATCGTTTTTTCAGAACCTTCCAAATTCAAACTAGAACTCGCACCTTTCACAATCAACGGTGCCAATTGCGGCGGGCTTACTATCACTTTTGGTTCTTGCCATACGGTTCCAATAGCCATCTCTGTATTGCCATGCTGCTTATAATCCCGATCATCACAAATCATCCCAATAAAATGTGTATTATTATGAACNCTCTGTCTTTCCAGATTGCTTATAATCCCGATCATCACAAATCATCCCAATAAAATGTGTATTATCATGAGTTGGGAGCGGATTGTTTGTGATATTAGGAGTATCCTCATTGTTTGTTACCACAATTGTCTTTGCTTCAATCAAATTTTCAATGGCTTTCTTTAATGTCCAACAATTTTCGGTACTATTACCTTGGGTGTTAGATTGATACTCACATCTTGCATTAGAATCAAAACCTTTAGAATTTGGATTCACATAACGCGGCATGACAGGTTCAATCAACTTCAATTGCATCAACTTTCGAAATAGGCTTGCATATGATTCTCCAATTGGGGTGAACTCTTTCTTTGGATCTTTCTCTCTCACATATCCTTGTCGAGGACGAGGATTATATGATGCCTAAAAATTCGAGCGAAGTTGACGGGAGGCTTGTGGAATCGGTGTCCGCCATTGTTGGTGATTGGGAGGCCTAGAATAAGTCTGGGCATTAAACGATAGTGTATTGTTGCGGGGGAACTGAGCATCGGGGACCCTGAGGTAGATAGTAATGTTGAGGAGAATTGGATTGTCCTTGTTGGAATTGCACATAAGAAGGAACTATTCCTCTTTGAACTCCCCCGAGCCCAGATGCCATCATGGATCCTTCCTCTTTCTTTTTTAAATTTCCAAAATTGCCTGACCCACCTTGAATTGCTTTCGTGGTCGCCTTAAGGGCTGCCTGACTCACAATTTTGCCCGATTTCATGCCATTCTCAACTATTTCACCAATCTTAATCGCCTCAGTGAAAGGTTTACCAATGGCGGCCAACATGTAATGGAGGTAATCAGGATCCTGAGCTTGGAGAAAATAGTCAATCATTTCTGCCTTTTTCATTGGTGGTTTGACCCTAGCAGCCTGCTTTCTCCACTTGATTGCATATTCTTTGAAGCTTTCTATTGGTTTCTTCTTTGTGTTGACGAGAGAGGAATANATTCTCTGAAGCTTTCTGTTGATTTCTTCTTTATGTTGACGAGAGAGGAACGGTCTGGCACTATATCAATATTGTACTGAAACTGTTGCACAAAATCTTGAGCCATGTCGTTCCAAACATGCAGTGAGAGATGTCTTGATCTATGAACCACTCGAAAGCAATTCCTATCAAACTTTCCCCAAAATAAGCCATGAGTAATTCTTCTTTGCCTCTTGCTCCCCTTAATTGGTTACAATACCTCTTCAAATGGCCAACAGGATGACCATGCCCGTCATACTTGTCAAACTTGGGGGTCTTGAAGCCGGGTGGCAAATGGACATGGGGGAACATGCATAGATCGTTAAACGAAACACCCTTGTGGCCTCCCAAACCCTGTATGTTTCTCATGGTTTGTTCCAAGCTCTTCATTTTTCTGGTCATTTCCTCTTGTTCCATATTCTTGTCAGGCTTTTTGATCTCAACTGAGCACATGTTCTGAGGAGTACTCTTGTATGAATCTGGAACCTTGAAAGCCTGCTCTGGAGAGTAATGTTGGGCATCGTGAGCATTCAGTTGTGGATCATTGTTGAGCTTTTGAACGAGAGCCAGTTGAGAAACAGTGGAAGTAGAGACGATGGGTACAGTAGGTGGGTCATTTCTTAGGGGTGCAGTTGGAGGACGTGGAATGGAGGTACTGGGGATAGTGGGAAGGTTAATGCTCAGAGTAAATTCAGGTTGGTACAATGGGTTACTTATTCAACTGACACATTATGAAGATTATCCGAAGGCCCTATAGGTAGTGGGGCGGTGTCTGTCCATTTATCCAAGCTTGGTACATATCTACCAATTGTTGTTTCAACACTCTTACTTCTTCAACCAACCTCGTACCCTGTTCGACTAATTGTCCATGGACATCATCATTATCTGACTCATTCTCACTGTTATTTGCCATTCTACTTTTTCCTTTTGATCTCATTTTGTAAGGGTGAGTCGCTAGCTTAAACCACAAACCAACCACCTCCGTTTAATTGTATCTCATAGACAAACAACAAACGTGTTAGCGTTAGGCATTTTGCAGATACTAATCACACATTGTATGTCATGCACCTAATGCCATTTTCATTTCTAGAATGAGTTTGGAAGGCTCCATGCTTAATCCCGGCTTATTAATTTATTGGTTTATTTTCATAGTGAATTTAGCGCTCTCTTTTCTTTTCTTTTCTTATTTATTATTATTCATTTTTTTCCTGATTAATTATGGTTATGATCGCACCCGATGAGGATTGCCTACGTATCATGACGCCGCATGAATCAGACCATCACGTAGTTCAAGGAATCAAGAGTAAAGTAAATAAACTAACTCTTACTCTTATACAATTTAGACCGATAAAAGCTCCTAACAAGGAAAATATTTTTTTGGATTTCTACTTCTTCTTCTTCTTCTTTTTTTTAATTTTCGAAAGAAAGACCTCTAAAGATGAAGAAAATATTTTTGGATTTCGATTTTTTTTTTTGGCGATTTTTCGAAAAAGACTTCTAAAGAAGAAAGAACATATTTTTGGATTTTGAACTTTTATTTTGAATTTATCAAAGAAAAGACTTCTAGAGAAAAGAGAAAATATTTTTGAATTTTAATTTTTTATTTTAATTTTCGAAAGAAAAAATTCTGAAGAACAACAAAAATATTTTTGAATTTTTAAAAATTAGGGGCCGAACCCGATGAAGGTTGCCTACGTATCTCACATCCGGTGAGAATCAGACTCGCGTAGTTCGCTAATATTTCAGGAATAGGATGACACTTTTGCTTATTTTGTAATAATCTTTTTGGGGTAATACCATGATTTTTCAAAAAATCGGGTAAATTTTTTTTTCTTGTTTTCTCCCTTCTAGTTTTCCTTCAATTTTTATATTTTTATTTTTACTTTTGTATATATATAAAAAAAAAAAAATTAGAAACCGGTCAACATGCACAAGCCGAATCAAACATAATGCACAAGTAACATATAAGATGCATCAAGATGATCTTGCAATTCTCGGGTACACCTGTCCTAGACGGACCTAACCCCTGTGTTGAGTCCCCAAAGTCAAATGCACATGATGTAAACAAACGTTCCTACTAGGGATATGGCATGAGGCTATGTTATTCTAGGTTTAAATCCTATGGGGAGTGTTTTAGACCTGGCTTACACAAGCGGACAACTCGAGCCGAGGTGGGGGCAACGTACCGGGAGCACGAAAGTCTACCCGACCTAGTTACTAAGCCACAACCTCGTTCTAATTGGTATGACTTCTAACAGAAAAGTGGGCCACGCGCACGTGTGCACCATAAATTCAGAAGACTTAAAAAGGAGGCGTAAGAAGGCAGTTTAATACAGTTCAAATAATATCAAAGCAATAAATAAGCGGCAATTAGCACATAAGGTCCAAAAAAATATAATAACATAAAATTAATTAAGCCAAGTATAAATCACATTAAAAGCTCGAATTCTGAACCCTGAACAGAAGTTCTAGGTTCTTATTCCCCAACAGAGTCGCCAGAGCTGTCACACCTCGTTTTTCCCGAAAGGGTGGTGGGTATAAGAGAATTTTTCCAATTAAAGTGACATAATCGAAATGAGATTATTTATTTTTATTCAGAGTCGCCACTAGGGATAATTTATAGTGTCCCAAGTCACCGGTTTATATTAAATCTCAAATCGAGGAAGTTTTGACTCTGTATTAAAGTCTGCGAAACCAGAAGACCAGGTAAGAAATTCTGTTAACCTGGGAGAAGGTGTTAGGCACTCCCGAGTTCCGTGGTTCTAGCACGGTCGCTTAATGATTCATACTTGGCTTAATCAAATTATTTAATTACTCATTTTTAGGACCCATATATATCTTTACCTTTTACCGCTTTTAATTATTCACTTGTATTCAAGGAGTTATTTTTGGAGACGGGTCACGTATGCGTAAAACCCGTCGCAAATTGACATGTGTCAAAATCATGTCATACGGACATGTACACAATTAATAACACTTTATTATTATTCAGATTGCTTGATAAAAGTTACGCGAACGCATACTTCGGTTTTCATTTTGGAAATCACAATTATGTCACGCGAACGTATACATAATCAGGATAATAGATTAAAATGCGCCTAAAGCATTCTATTGTTTTGTGGAATATTAATCGTTGATAGATTCGAAGTATTACCATCATTAAACTCAAATCACTCTCACGTCCTATTATTGTAACAAAGCTATAATTTTCAAGGCAACATATCTACCACAATATAATTTTAATAAGTTAATCTAATCTCCTATATTAACATACTATGTTCTCCAAACACGTATTCTTCTGTTACTACTAATTATCTTTACATTTAACCTAAAAAACAAGGAAAAGAAACCAAATCATAAACATTTAAAACATTTTCTAAAAAAACAAATATGCGGAGTAAGATACAAGTTTTTAGACAACTAGATTTAAATTGGCAAATGAAAAAAAATGTCTATATAGATACGACTCCTCAGTCTTTAACATTTAAGAAAATACCAGAACAACTAACCATAAAATTAGCAAACTGTCCTCAATCTAACAACAATTATTTAGTAAGTCAAATAAAAAAAATACATTTCATGAATATTTGACATGTTTAAATCCTAAGACTTCCCTTAAGGAACAACATATGCAACAAGTTAGCAACAGAAAACGTTTGTTTGAAATGAGTATGAAATGTGCCTATGATCATAGCAAAAGAATCACAGCATATGAAATGAGCCTTCATCAAGACACCTTCAAATACTAAGAGAGATTAACAAGGTGGTTGACACCTTCATTTCAAATACATAGCAATCCTATAAATAAATGGAACTTGGAGCTACTGAAAAATACCTAATCGGCAATGACCTTGAGCGCAAAATGTCGACGGGATTAATGGAGGATTCTGGGCTGTCTTATATATACACACACACACACACACACACACACACACACACACATATATATATATATATATATAACTTACGTTTAGATTTAAAGAAAACTATATAAATAAGAAAACCCAATATTTACACTATAGTTTAAATTATACTAAGAAAAATAATATTATAAAGAAGAAGATAATCAACACTTAGATGAAATAATAGATGTAGATAAAAATATATCTTCTCTATAATGTCTGNTTTAAAGTTGTAAAACTGTCTCCTATAGCTGATATCTGGTCTTCTCTATAATGTCTGTATAATTGAGCTGTATTACTAAGCCATCTAGTTTTGTATAATATTCTTGAGTCTAAGAGTCTTAGTTGATTTTGTTGGAAAATTTCTATATTTTTATCTACATCTTATTCTAAAGCGGATATTGTTTCTTTACTAATACTATGTTTTATTATATTACTTGTTTCTGTATTAATTATTAAATCAGATTCTTGTATAAATCTAAATGAAAGGTTTCAACAGGATAATAAACATAATAGACGAATTTTTCATACTTGGATTGAGGTAATAGACTCAATCAAAGATGTAGATAAACCACTTTTTAAGGGATTCAATGATTTTACGGAAGCTTTAGACTATGCTAGAGCCAGAAGATCAGGAAATTTGACTTATTAGAGATTCT
>ML353433.1:0-17907 GCA_005239505.1 Nicotiana paniculata | reverse complement strand
TTGTTAAAAATCGCGGATTCGCTTGCGTAGTGCGATAGTTAATTTTTAATTAATTTCTTAAATATAGTAATTTATTTTAAAAGTAATAATATACTAATAAATCTTGCCATAACTGCGGATTCGCTTGCGTAACACAGTTATGATAAAATTAATAAATTTTGTCTCGATCACGCATTCGCTTGCGTAGCGTGGTTATGACAACATAATTCATCCAAAATTATTTTTCTTGATAAATCTGATAATCAAGAAATAAAAGCGGATAGGTAAAACATGAAAATCTTATAAATCACAGTTTGTCCAAAATTAATTCAAGCCAAGTTTTAAGTCAATAAAGCGACCGTGCTAGAACCACGGAACTCGGGGAATGCCTTACATCTTCTCCCCGGTCAACAGAATTCCTTACCCGAACTTTATTTTCGCAGACAGATAAAATAGAGTCAAACCTTCCTTTGACTAGGGATTCAAATAAAAGGTGACTTGGAACACCGAGAAAATAAATTCCAAGTGCCGACTCTGTACATAAAATAATCCCTATTCAAATTTGTCACTTTAATTGGAAAAACTCTTTAACCCACAATCCATATAACACATACATCTTTTGGGGGGGGGGGGTAGAAAAGGGATGTGACAGCTCTGGCGACTCTGCTGGAGACTCAACCAGAATTCGAGCTTGTACATGTTGACTTTTTATTTGGCTTCATTAATTTTGTATATATTGTGATTTATTTGTGCCTAATGTGCTTCTTGTTCGCTTTTTACGACTTTGATATTGTTGAACTGTACATATAAACTGTCTTCTCATGCATCCCCTCTGAGTCTTCTTGAAACTAAAAATTGGGCATTTGCTTGACATAGTCCACTTTCTTTGAGATTGCCGAGGTGCTTGTCACCCGGTTAAAGATTTTAGTCACACATATTTTAGGCGGGGGCACCACCAGTTAAGCCGGAAAGCAATGCTACCGGCATACTGACCCTCCTCGGCTCGAGTTGTCCGCTCGAGTAAGCCAGTCTAGAATACATTCTCCACTAGGATTTAAACCTAGAAGAACAAACCTCATGTGGATATCCCTAGTAGGTTCGCTTTATTTGCATCACATGCATTTAACTTACGAAACTCGACACAGGGGTCGGGTCCGTATACGACAGGTATCCTCGTTGAGACCATTATGTCCAGTTATGTGCTACTTGTTACCTCATTTGGAAGGCTTGCTTGCGTTGTTGACCGACTTTAGAAAATAATTAAGCGGAATTATAAAAAAGAAAAATAAATTACTCTCCTAGTTTAGCATAAATAATTCTTTTTTTTTACTAAGATTTTATTTTGTAGTCTGGCGTGAGGTGTAAAGATAAATTTTCATAAAAATCAAAAGAGAATACTCAGTTTCACCGAACTACGCGGGTTTGATTCTCACCGGATGTGAGATATGTAGGCAACCTTTATCGGGTCCAACCCACAATTTTCAAAACAATCCAAAAATATTTCCTTTAATCCATTTTTTTTCTTTTAATTTCTTCTAAAAATCCAAAAAATTATTTTCATTATTCTTTAGAATTTTTTTTATTCTTTCAAAAGTTGAAAATAAAATTCAATATTCAAAAAATATTTTCTTTAGAAGTCTTTCTTTCATAATTTTAACATAAAATTCCAAAAATCCAAAAATATTTTTCTTTCAAAATTCACCGAAAAATAAAGAATGAAAAAAAAACCGAAATCAAAAAAATATTTTCTTTCTCCTTTATAGTCTTTCTTTCGAAAATTAAAAACGAAAGAATTCAAAATTCAAAAAAAAGAGTTAGTTTATTTCCTTTATTCCTGATCTTCCCGATCTACGCAAGATCTGATTCATTTTCTCACATGATACGTAGGAAACTATAATATGGATCAACCCACGTTTTCCAAAAAAAAGAGAGCTTAAAATTCCAAATGTGCATAAAATTTTCCTGAAAAAATGCTATTTTTGTCTGGTTATATATGCTGAGACAGCCTTTGAACCTCTCTCGGGAGTACCGAAGGGCCGTTTTCCTTAAAGTAGCCATTTTGTTTATTTTGCCTATTTTTTATTATTATTTTTGTCTCCATGCTTAGCCGTTTTTACCGAGAAGTTCTTTAAGCCTTTTGTGGAAGAATCAAAAGGTTGTTTTCATAATAATAGTCATTTTCCTACTTTTTGTGTCTGCTAATTTCAAAAATAGTAAATAGATAGAGTCCTAAATGACGTTTTTTTTAAAAAGAGTAAAAAATAAATAAATAAAAAGGAATAATCAGAATTTCCTATAGCTTAGGAAAGTCCTGACCCCTTTTTATCTTATTCTTAGGTTCACCATGAATTCTCCATAAAGAAGCAATCAGAAAAGGGTAAGGGACGAAACACCTCCTATGTTCTTGATAGAGATAAGACCCTGAGTAGTCTCTGTAATTGGTGGGCTAGTTTTGTGACATGGGAACAGAATCAAGTATTTAAGCACCTCAAGTTGCTCACAAACATCATGGGGATTAAGCCTAACATAGATTTAATCGAGGCTCTAGTAGGTTTTTGGGACCCCCTGAACAATGTCTTCAGGTTCAAAGATTGTGATATGACGCCTACATTGGAAGAATTAGGTGGGTTTACCGGATTAGGGAGGGACCTTCGTGGGAAAAAGCCTGCTGTTCCGAGAAAAATTGGTGTGAACAACTTTTTGAAAAATTTATGCCTCCGTCGAATTCCAATGGGTTGCCTGGACGAAGGTTGGGTTCCGTTGGAATATTTCTATGACAGCTTTGGGGACGAGAAAGGGTTTGAAAATTTCTCGGGCACAGAATTCGTCAACCAATTGAGTTACGACGCATAGAGGGAGTTGAGAGTCTTCGCGTTCATGATATCATTTCTGGGGATCATGGTCTTTCTAGAGTGTGGTGGGCACATCAGAATTCGATTAGCTGCGGTAGTCTCATTTTTGAAAAGTAGCAAGGATCACACCATTCTTTCCATGATTCTGGGAGATATTTTTTGAGCTTTGACCCGCTGCCAAGAGGGTGAATATTAATTCGAGGGATGCAACATTCTGCTGCAGATTTGGTTCATAGAGCACCTTTATCATCATCCAATAGTAATAAATTTCAATGACGATTGGCTGAATTACATCGGATGTCACCCAGACAGGGCCGCATGTTGTAATCTTCCAGAGGGGGTGAGGGCTTGGCGGACATTTCTCGGTTCGTTGAGTGCTGATAGAATCACTTGGAACTATTATTGGTTCCCTTCTTCTAGGGTCATGCATATGTCGGCGTATCGTCCGTTCTTCATACTCGTGGGTTTCAGAGGTTTCCAAACCTATGCACCCCTAAGCGTCATGCTCCAGCTAGGGAGAGAGCAAAAGAGGCCCCCGACTGAGGACATGCGTCCGTTCATGTGGGAATTCAAGGTAGAGGAACCTTTAAGGGAGTCATATGCACAAAAGGTTTGGTTTGGTGGTCGATTTTCTGATTTGGATGAGATGGTAGCAAATCGTGAACGTGGGGAGGTAAGCCTCGCATACCTTGAGTGGTTTCACAACCAGGCTATCCCGGAGCAAAGGCCCGAAAGATCCATACGGCATGCGACTGATTGGGAAGAGGAGATCGAGACCAGAGTTAGAGAAACCAGAAGGGAAGTAACACTAGAGTTCCAATCCCGTATTGACATTTTACAAGAAGATAAAGGTATTCCGGAGACAGCCATGGATATACAACAGGTTGATTTTGAGCGGGAAAAGGCTAAGTGGGCACAAGATAGGAGAGCACTCAAAGCTCAAATCAGGCAGGAAAAAGTGATCACTACCGCTCAACAACAGGAAGAAAGAGAAGCTCAGTTCAAAGTGGTCCGTGATCATGAGCGCATAGGTTTTGCTCCGTTAATACAAGGTCTGAGGGATCAGATAGTGGGAGTTGAGTCAAGAAAGGAGTGCCAGATCACGGAGTTTGAAATATAAAGACATCATCACTACCAAAGTATGATCAATCGGTTGGAGTGGGAGTCACTGGAAATTTGGCGCAAAGAGATATGGCCTTGGAGCGCGAGCGTGATGCACTGGATCTAGCTGAGACCCATGGTCAACAAAATCAAGAGTTTCACTTGGCTCAGGAACACATTAATGGAAAGATCCTCGAGGTAGCCACATATACCTCCCGAGCTTGCATGAGTTGTTAGGGAATGACGCCCGAACGATTTGCTGAAGTATCATTGAACGTCGTTCGTCACATATCTGCAGATTTAGAGAGGATATACCGCGATGTTGGGGGTCAGCCGTAGGAACATGGAATATTACGTGTGATTCATATGTGTAAAATGCTTAACCCTAACACGTTTGTTGTCTCTTAGTCAGTAAGCTTAAGGTGGTTGGTTTGTGGTGAAACTGGCAACACATCATTACTTCACCAGATCTAAAGGGAAGGTACCGATGGCTAATAATGATGAAATCGAGTTGGTCAGTGACGAGCCCCATGGTCAGTCAGTTGAGCAAGAGTCGGAGGAAGTGAGAAGATTAAAACAACAATTGTCAGATGTATATCAAGCTTGGGTCTCCGGTCAGCCTCCACCTCAGGGTCCCTCAGAAGGAACTTCTACCGTACCCCTGGCTACTCAACCACTGCTCCGTGCAACAAGTGATCACATTATACCACCAGGGTACGTGCCAAACTACAACATCCATGCCGCCCCTGGTACCTCTAATGTGCGACCTCCAGTCGCACCAGTCAGGAACACCCCTCTTGTCGTGTCTAGTGCACCGATATATACAGTCCCGCCACCACCACCTGTGACGAGGACAAACAACGAGCCACCATCTCATGCTTATGATGGACAATACTACTCTCTAAATATGGATTTCAGGGTCTCGGTTCCATATAACCAGACTCCTCAATACGAGTCACCAGTGGAAAATGAAAAGCCTACCAAGACAGTTGAGCCAGATGAGATGACTAGGAAAATGAAAAGTCTTGAACAGAACATAAAGAACATACAAGGACTAGGTGGTCACAAAAGTGTATCTTTCAGTGATCTATGCATGTTCCCTCACATCCATTTGCCACCAGGGTTTCAAGACCCCAAAATGTGAGAAGTATCGGGAAGGTGTTACTCTCCAGAAGAGTTGAGGAAGGCCAAGCAAATCAGAGAAGGCCAATTGCCAATAAAGAAAGCAGTCACTGAAGAAGAGGCAAAAGAGTTTTTGAAGAAGATGAAAGTTCATGATTACTCAATCATTGACCAGCTGAGAAAGACTCCTGCCCAAATTTCTCTACTATCTCTGCTCGTACATTCAAAAGAGCATGCTCGTGTATTAATCAAGGTCCTGAACGAGGCACATGTCTCAGAGAAGACCACAGTGAATCAGTTAGAGAAGATGGCTAACAGATTTTTTGAGGTAAACAGAATCACCTTTACTGATGATGAACTCCCTGAAGAAGGAGCCGGGCACAACAAGGGTTTGCACTTGACTGTTAAATGTGAGGGGCACTACGTGAAACGAGTCATGGTTGATGGAGGCTCAAGCGTAGATATATGCCCTCTCTCCACCTTGCAGAGCATGAAGATCAATACAGACAGAATCCGACCCAGCAATGTCCGTATCTGCGCTTTTGATGGCTCGGCGAGAGATACCATTGGGGAGATCAACCTCACCATGATGATTGGGCCGGTTGACTTCGAAATTGTCTTCCAAGTAGTGGACATAGACACTTATTATAACTTTCTTCTTGGAAGGCCATGGATCCATACGGCCCGAGCTGTGCCATCCACTTTGCATCAGATGCTCAAATTCGAACATGACATGCAAGAAATTAATGTTCATAGGAAGACGAGTCGTCCATTTATAAAGACCCGTTAATCCTCTGTATTGAGGCCAAGGAAGGGTGTGAGTCCATTGTCTATCAGGCTTTTGAAGTGGTTGTTGCGGACCATGTTGAGGAAGGAAGGCCAATTCTGCATCCCCGTCTTTCTTCCACATCTGTAATGGTAGCGAAAATCATGCTGAGACAAGGTTATGATCTAGGAAAAGGCTTGGGGGTATCATTGCAAGGAATTCGGAGCCCATTTCTTCGTTCAGTAACCAGGGTAATTTTGGTTTAGGCTTCAGGCCGACACAAGCAGACGAAGACAAATCTAAACACCGCAAAAAGAACATATGGGTCTTGCAACAACCTATCCCTCACATTTTCTACACATTTGTCAAGCCATGACTCCAAGAAGGCCAACATTCTTCGGCGCATGAAAACATTGATGAAATTTTCCATGGATTCAGCCAGATGTTTTCTGAAGTGAATATGATCCGGGCTGGTGAAGGCACTAGACGTGCCGATGTGCAACTAATTGGCCCAGATACCATGCTCAATAATTGGGAAGCAACTCCTCTCCCCACAAGGAAGGAGTCTTGGTAGTTTGCTTTTGCAGTTTCTTTTTGTATTTTGGGTTACTTTCAAGGTTGTAATCCAAACATCTCAGTATGATTGTTTTGTTTTGATGTTAACCCTTCTATCGTTTCGAATTCAATGAAATGCAGTTCAGTTTCGTATTAAATTTTGTATCTTTTCCTTTTCCTAATTTAGTCTTTTTGTTTCCATTTCAGTTTCGTTAATGCCGACTTTAATAACATGACATGCATGCGGAATTCACGCCCAGGTCTTAAAAAGCTGTCTAATATGACGAAGATGAGGCTGTTGAGGAAATAACAAGAGAGTTGGAACAATTTGAAAATAAGCCTAAGCCCAACCTCAATTAAACTGAGTCTATTAATATCGGGAGTCACAAAGAAATTAGAGAAACAAAGATAAGCATTCACACTGAACAAAAAACCATAGATTCCTTTATTAAAATTTTATTTGAATACAGAGACATGTTTTCTTGGTCTTATGATGATATGCCGGGTTTAAGTTATGATCTAGTGGTTCATAAGATTCCCGCGTATCCTGATTTTCTACCAATCCAACAAAAGCAACAAAAATTTAAAACGGACATGAGTGAAAAAATCAAAGAGGAAATAATGAAGTAGTTGAGCACCAACGTGGTCAGAGCTGTCCGATACACCACCTGGGTGGCAAATGTTGTGCCAGGTCCAAAGAAGGATGGAAAAACTAGAGTCTGTGTTGACTATAGGGACCTGAACAAAGCAAGTCTGAAGGATAATTTTCCTTTGCCAAACATCCACATTCTTATAGATAATTGCGCAAAGCATGAGATATAATCGTTCGTGGATTGCTATGCTGGGTACCACCAGATTCTAATGGATTAGGATGACGCAGAAAAGACCGCTTTCACCACTCCATGGGGTACTTATTGTTACAGGGTCATGCCATTCGATTTGAAGAATGCAGAGGCAACTTACATGAGGGCCATGACCACCATTTTCCACGACATGATGCACAAAGAGATAGAAGTATATGTCGATGATGTCATCATAAAATCAAAGACACAAGCTGATCACGTGCGCGATTTGAAAAAGTTCTTCGAACGGCTTCAAAGGTAGGACCTTAAGCTTAATCCAGCCAAGTGTGCATTTGGGGTTCCATCTGGGGAACTCCTTGGTTTTATAGTCAGCTGGAGAGGCATCGAATTGGATCCATCTAAGATAAAGTCCATTCGTGATCTGCCACCCTTGAAGAACAAAAAGGAAGTTATGAGTTTGCTCGGGAGGCTAAACTACATCAGGAGGTTCATTGCTCATCTCACAACCACATGCGAGCCCATCTTTAAGTTGCTGAAAAAGGATGCTGCTATCAAGTGGACGGATGATTGCCAAAGAGCTTTTGACAGGATCAAAGATTATCTGTCGAAACCCCCTGTACTAGTCCCACCTGAACCTGGTAGGCCGTTGTTTTTATATATATCGGTGATGGATAATTCCTTTGGATGCGTTCTGGGGCAACATGATGCAATAGGAAAAAAGGAACAAGCAATCTATTATTTGAGCAAGAAGTTCACCAATTATGAGGTTAAGTACACCCTTTTAGAGAGGACATGTTGTGCCTTGACTTGGGTCGCTCAGAATATGAGGCATTATCTATTGTCCTACACTACTTACCTCATATATAGAATGGATCCTTTGAAGTACATCTTCCAAAAGCCAATGCCCACTGGCAGGCTCGTGAAATGGCAAATTCTGCTCACAGAGTTCGACATCGTTTATGTCACTCGCACCATGATGAAAGCACAGGCTTTGGCAGATCATTTGGTAGAGAATCCAGTTGATGATGAGTACAAGCCACTGAGCACATACTTCCCAGACGAAGAGGTCAACTCAATAGAGGAAGTAGTTCCGGACACCATCCATGTATGGAAAATGTATTTTGATGGGGCTGTCAATATCAAAGGAGTTGGGATCGGGGCAATCCTTATCTCCCCTATTGAACAACATTACCCTGCAATGGCCTGACTCCGTTTCTTTTGTACCAATAATACGACAGAATACGAAGCTTGTATCATAGGTCTGAAAATGGCCCTCGATCTGGATGTGCATGAACTATTGGTTATGGGAGATTCTGATTTGCTTATCNCCATACAGACAATGTGTGCAAGACCTGAGCAAAAGATTCAAATCCATCGAGTTCAGGTACATTCCCAGGTTTCACAACGAACTAGCCGACGCCTTGGCTACCTTAGCCTCGATGATCCCTTATCTAAGTAACACTCATATTGATCCAGTGGAAATCCAAGTTCGGGAAACACAGTTATTGTAATTCTATTGAGATAGAACCAGATGGTGAACCATGGTATCATGACATAAAACGATTCCTGAAAACAAGGGAATACCCAGAGCATGCCAAGGCAGATCAAAAAAGAACTATAAGGCGGCTCCCCGACGGTTTCTTCCTGAATGGGGAAATTTTGTACAAAAGGACCCCAGATTTGAACTTGTTGAGATGCATAGATGCCACAGAAGCCGAGCGGATCATGAGTGAAGTGCATTCAGGGGTATGTGGACCTCACATGAATGGATATGTTTTGGCGAAGAAGATTCTGCGGGCAGGGTATTATTGGCTTACCATGGAGCGATATTGCTTCAGTTTTGTTCGCAAGTGTCACCAATGCCAGATTCATGGTGGCCTGATTCACTCGCCACCTTCGGGGTTGCATCCCATATCCTCTACTTGGCCCTTCGTTGCTTGGGGAGTGGATTTTATTGGGCCAATCGAGCCAAAGGCTTCAAATGGGCATAGATTCATTTTGGTTGCAATTGATTACTTCACCAAGTGGGTGGAGGCCGTCACTTTCAAAGCAGTCACCAAGAAGCAGTGGTAGACTTTGTCCATTCCAACATCATCTGTCGTTTTGGTATCCCAAAGACCATTATCATTGACAATGCAGCCAATCTAAATAGTAATTTGATGAAGGAAGTATGCGAGCAATTTAAAATCATGCATTGCCATTCTACCCCTTACCGGCCAAAAGCTAATGGAGCAGTTGAAGCGGCAAACAAGAACATCAAGAAGATTCTTAGGAAGATGATCCAAAGTTCCAGACAATGGCCGGAAAAGTTTCCTTTTGCTCTTTTGGGATACCGCACAACTGCTCGCACATCTGTTGGTGCAACTCCTTATATATTGGTATATGGAACGGAAGCTGTAATACCGGCTGAAGTCAAAATTCCCTTTCTTCGAGTCATTGCAGAGTCGGAGATTGAAGATACATAATGGGTAAAGACCCGATTAGAACAACTAATGCTGATTGATGAAAAACGGCTAGCAGTAGTGTTCTTTGGCCAGTTATACCAGCAAAGAATGGCACGCGCTTACAACAAGAAAGTGCTTCCAAGGCACTTCGAGGTGGGCTAACTCATTCTGAAACGCATTCTTCCACACCAAGTAGAAGCTAAAGGAATATTTTCCCCAAACTGGCAAGGACCCTACATCATCAAGAAAGTGTTACCAAAAGAGGACTTGCACTTGGTAGATGAAGAAGGTAGGGTACCAGGCATGACTATTAACACAGATACAGTCAAAAGATATTATGTCTGATACATACCCGTTGCGGAACTTTCACGCATGATTTTCTCAGAATCGAGATGACGAAGGCTACAGTTGCTCGCTGTTCCAAATAGGTGTCACCCTCTTGTTAACCCTTTTCAGTTGTATTTTTCTTCTTTGTTTTCCACTTTTTGGAACCTGTGTACTTGCAACAAAAAAAAAGGAAGAAAAGAAAAAAATCCAAACAACAAATCTTCTGAGCCATTGAACTACGTCCAACCTGATTCCGAATGGATACGTAGGCAGCCTTAACCTGGGTTCGGTCCCATCACAACAAAAAATCCATATTCCCAATACTCCAAAACTGGGGCAGAAGTTTGTTTTATCTTACGGTTTTTTCTGTAGAAACGGTTCAAAAAGTTGTAATTCAGTTCAAGGTTATTTTCCCATTTTTTCCATGTTAAGAACTTCTGGTCGATCTTTGAGAATATTTGAAGTTCCCATGCTAGGGCATTGGGTAACCTTTCGCATGTCGTATCTTAAAAAAAAAGAAAAAACGAAAAACAAGAAGAAAAAAAGAAAACGAAAAAAAAGAAAAAAAGAAATGAGAGAGTCTTATCGGTGAAAACCCAAATGGGCATTGTAAGGCGACAATGGGCAGAGAAATGAGAGTCTTATTGGTGAAAACCCAAATGGGCACCATAGGGCGACAGTGAGCAGAGAAATGAGAGAGTCTTATTGGTGAAAACCCAAATGGGCACCATAGGGCGACAGTGAGCAGAGAAATGAGAGAGTCTTATTGGTGAAAACCCAAATGGGCACCATAGGGCGACGGTGAGTAGAGAAATGAGAGAGATCAGTTAGCGAAAACCCGCAAAAGGCGCTACTAGTCGAATGAGGGTCTTCGATACCCCGGCATGAGCACGACCAAGACAGTTTCAAGATGAACCTTTGCGACGGATTTTGAGAATTAGACAGCTCAGACGGATCAGGCGTCCAGTCCAAAAAGCATGTTATGATTCATTGAAGTCGGCACATACTTCCAGATAAGTCTCCCTATTCCTTTCCTCGAAAGGGACATCTTTTGTTTAAATATAGTTCTTTTACACCTTCAATTATTCTTCTATTGTTATCCATAATTTTTCCTTGAGTCCCTTTCGGTCTAATCTTGCATCAAAAGCGAAGCAAATAAATGGCTGCAAAACTGGCTACAGTTTTCCCGTAATATCGAGCACAATTTAGGGCATATATGGCACTAAAGGAAGGCAAAAATCCATCTGTGATCTCATTCGATAAGGCGAACAAAGTGCTTCAAAGAAACTGAAAAGGTCTCATGAAGCAGGTAAGGAAAACAAAGTGCTTCAAAGAAACTGAAAAGGTCGCCTAAGCGGGACCTGCTTCATGAGAAAAGTTGATAAGCACTACGAACACAAACTGGTACTGGGTGCAAGACAACTGAGTTTGATTTTAAAGGGAAAAATTGCATTGCCTTTGGGACAATGGTTAGCGGTACCATGGACATCCGAGTATGAAACAGCCTGGGGCAACGCCAGAAAACAAGGTCTCCAGAATGCAAAACAGAGTATCTGAGCACCTCGGTACAATACTGATAGAATCACCTCTTCAGCAGTGGAGTTGCCGTGAATTCAAACTGCAACAGGGCATCAAGGCCACAAACCAGCCACCATTTTGAAAACCCACAAATTTTTCTTTGTTTGAAGCAGGAACAAAGAAGTGCAGAATGGCGATTCTCAAAGGACGAATGTCACCAAACGTAAGCTCCTTGAAATCACCATGTTTCATTTATTTTCAACATGCATCACTACTTTCCATACCTCCCATTTTCGTAGCTTAACTCGGGTAGAACCTTTTCACCTAGGGGGATCCAGCTCATATTTCCGGGTAGAAGTACTCTTCACTCAGGTTATTTTACGTAGCTTAACTGTAGAACCATTTTGCCTAGGGGGATCCAGCTCATAGTTCCGGGCAGAAGTACTCTTCACTCAGGATGTTTCACGTAGCTTAACCCAGGTAGAACCTTTTTTCCTAGATGGATTCAACACTTCATCAGTAATACAGGGCACCAACCTCTGGTTACATTCCTCCTTAGTGATACAGGGTGCCAACCCCTAGTTACACACCTTGCAGTAATACAAGGTGCCAGCCCCTGGTTACACTCCTTTCAGTAATACAGAGTACCAACCCTTGGTTACATTCCTTCAGTAATACAGGGTGCTAACCCCTAGTTACATTCATTTTCACTGATACGGGGTGCCAACCCCTGGTTACACTTCTTTTAGTAAGACAGGGTACCAACCCCTGGTTACATGCCTCCTCAGCAATACAGGGTACCAACCCCTGGTTACATTCATCTTGAGTAATATAGGGTGCCAACCCCTGGTTACATTAATCTTCAGTAATACAGGGCACCGACCCCTGATTACATATCCTCTGGTAACGTAGGGTACACAATCCCTCGTTACAAAATTTTATCTCGTTTAGCTAGTTTATACTACTGTTTTCGTCTGCCTTTCAATAAATTAGATAGTTTATAGCTTTCTCTAATAACTCATAAAATTTTCCTAGCCCAAACTGGGGCAGAAAATTTTTGTTCGTCTTTGATGGCTTTGCAGTCCCTACCGTAAAACACAGTTTGTGATGATCGAAGCTTGCACTTTCAGTTATCATCAGAAGGACGATCACATGATAGTTGAAGTTAACTTTGACAATGTGTCAGCAACTCAGCTTCTCAAGATTCATCTTCTAAAATTCTGATCCAGAAAGCAAGCAATCGAGATTGAGTCATAATCTTTTCTTCAAGGAGAATCAAGATCCAATCTAAGGTCAACACAAGTGAGCAAGTCAAGAATCAAGATTTGATTTCGGAAGACGCATAGATAGGAATTTTGTAACTCTTAGTTTGCAGACATATGTAGTTCTCTTATCCTTTTCTTTTGATGTAAACAACGAGTAACAATAACAGTAGCAAGTAATAGTAGCAACAACAGCAACATCAACACTCTTAACTCCAGTGTCTGGTAGTCCCAGCTACTAAAATTTTCCCAGAACTACACTGACCTGATTCCTCTAAACAAAGATATGTAGGCAACCTCGGGAGCAAGGTTCGGTCACCATTTTTTCAAAAAATGCTAACATTGGAGTGATATGTGAGCAAAAATTAGCTATGGCATTCACTTTTCTTTGCACGAAAACACTTCATGTTCTCGAGCAAAGAGGGGCTGCTAGGAGAGGGTTAAAACGACGTAGTTTTAAACAAAACTACGTCGTTTCATTAACTGAAACCAAGATCCAATCTCAGCACTTCAATTCTCAAGATCCAACGGTCCTGGTTTAATTTCCTCCAAGGTATTTAATGCTTTGTAAATCAGATTTATGGCCATTTTTTCACTTAATGAATCCCTAGATCCCTCTCTCTTCACTGTCTCTTCTCCCTCTCTCTATCTCTGCCGCCCACACTCTCCACGGCAGCACCGCCGGCCGGAAATCGCCACCGCCGGCGGCCGTAATCCAAAACACCCCATTTTTTCACCAACTCTTCCTATCAGCCCCCTCTCCATGAATCCAAGTCCCAAATCCTTAAAATCATTCTCAAATGCCGCAAATCTAGAAAAATGCAAAACCCTGGCCGCCCCTTTTTCCTCAAATTCATGAAGTTATAGATCCCCCACATTAAAATACCTACATCAACAGGAAGAGCTCTTCAAGAATTACTTATTAATGGCAATCTCTCCCCAAAACTCCACCACCTTCGGCGACCAAAATCCGGCCAACCACCTTCTGCCGCGACCACCCTACTGCCCGAAGCCATTTTCTCGACCTAGACACGTTTTTCTTTGAAATAAAAATGCTAATTTCGATGGCCATGTGCCAAGGAAATTATCGTGGAATTTTATCTCAAGGAAAAATGTGCTCGAGTCGGCTTCCTCGTAGCGGACCCGAGCCCCTTCTCTTTGTTTTAAATTTTCTATTTTTCCTATTTGATTTTTAGCTTGTTTAGGTTTAAGTTTTGATAATGATCGATTCACTACTTCGTATAGTATTTTTTCTTATTTCTATGCTTAGTTAGTTATGTTGTGATTAATTACTTCACTATAATACGTGTTTTGCCTAATCATAGATTTTTATTTTTTCCTTGGATTAATCATATCAACATTAGTTTAATTGGCTAAGTTCAATGCTGAATTTTCTGTTTTTATATAGGTTTGAATTGGTTAGTTAGTTTGATATTAGTTGTAAAGGGTAAAAGGCAAATGATGAAGTAGGGTGGTACATGTTTGGTTTACTTTTTACTGTTTCCGGACTATTTGGAATACAATACTCCAAACATTGTTCATAGTTGGTAAAAGTTTGTCCTTTGAACAGATTTTTGACGAAAACATCTGTCCTTTGAATAGTTTGGACGTATTTTTGGTGAAAAACCTGTCCTTTGGACATATTGGTAATAATAATTCAAGGTCTTCCCTCTCCTATAAAGAGAGGGTCTTCATTTCAGATTTAAAAAAAAAGGACACTCTTACACTAACATATTCTGGACATCTCTACTCACTCAAAAAGAACACAAGTTTGAAGAAAAATTTCAGTTGAAGCTTCCTTTAACAAGCTGAAATTGTGAGCTCTAGGAGTGAGGAGTGCATAATATTTTTTTAGAAAAAACAGTAGTCTTAGAGTTTGTTTCTGAGTTTCCTTCTCTTGAAAGTCACTGCTTTTACTAAGATTTCTGGGCTGCTTTAACACTGTTGATTTCACTGCTGCTCCTATTGCTGCTTTCTGCTGTTTCTGATGTTGTTTTGCTCGTATTCACCGCTATATTTTGGTGTTCCTCCATTTCAGGTAACTCTCTCAATTGATGTTGTAATTCTTGATCCGAATGAGAGTGTGCATGAGATGATTCAAGCTTTTATATTCTGTTTTGTTTCATGCCATGAATATGTTGTGATCCTTTTGACTATTTGATACATTTATTGAATATGTGTGATGTAATAGTTCTAGTTGCATTATTCCCTTGTCAAGTTATTATATCTATAAGTTGTATGAGGTATTTACAATGTTTGTACCGAAGACTAGCATTTTGATTTTTGATTGTAGAGTTTGCATAAAGTTATTAACTTAGAGTAGTTTTATATGCTAAAAAAAAAAGAAAAAAAAAGGTTAGCGAGGCATCAAATAATTGGGCTATCATGGTGCTTTAAGAGAGGAACAATTTGAGCAAAAATATATTTTCTTTTTCAAGCATGTCACTGACTTCCTTCCTTTTTTTATTTTTCATTTTTGTTGTCATGTAGTCAATATGTCATTTGGGGTATTGATATATTACCCGGGTATTAATTCAAAACATAGTTTATTAAAAGAATTAATTGAAGTATTAAAATTTAAAAAGGGCTCTTGGCCGCAGTTTTTTTTTTATAGAATTCATGTAATTTTTTTTCTTTTTTAATTACCAGTTCTTATTGACTTTACAGGGCTTTAAAGTTAAATCATGAAATTATCGGCAATTTTCTTGTTTTAGGGATGAACATTAGAATATGATTCTTATTTTTCGNACTCATCTCTCGTCAATCAGCACTGACATTCAGCACTCAAGCTCAATAGGTACCATATAATAACCGTTGCAGCGTGCAGCCCAACTATATATATATATATATATATATATATATATATATATATATATATATATATATATATATATATATATATATATACAATGTACATACATATGTATGTAATTGTTTAGTCAACTAACCACGATAAAAAATCGGATTTTTCTTTTATAAGATAATTTAGTCTCTTTTATAATTAGTTTAAATGCTAGGCAATTAGTAGGCGCACTTTAACTCACGGAATCGCTTGCGTAGCGTGATATTTTAACATTCAATAAATTTTAATTCAACAATTTCATACCATTTCTACTATCTTTAATTAATTTCTAATTATTCCTCTTTGTTAAAAATCGCAGATTCGCTTGTGTAGTGCGATAGTTAATTTTTAATTAATTCCTTAAATGTAGTAATTTCTTTTAAAAGTAATAATATACTAATAAATCTTGTCATAACTGCGGATTCGCTGTCATAACACAATTATGATAAAATTAATAAATTTTGTCTCGATCACACATTCGCTTGCGTAGCGTGGTTATGACAACGTAATTCATCCAAAATCATTTTTCTTGATAAATCCGATAATCAAGAAAGAAAAGCGGATAGGTAAAACATGAAAATCTTATAAATCACAGTTTGTCCAAAATTAATTCAAGCCAAGTTTTAAGTTAATAAAGCGATCGTGCTAGAACCATGGGACTCGAGGAATGCCTTACACCTTCTCCCCGGTCAACAGAATTCCTTACCCCAACTTTATTTTCGCGGACAGATAAAATAGAGTCAAACCTTCCTTTGACTAGGGATTCAAATAAAAGGTAACTTGGAACACCGAGAAAATAAATTCCAAGTGGCGACTCTGTACATAAAATAATCCCTACTCAAATTTGTCACTTTAATTGGAAAAACTCTTTAACCCACAATCCATATAACACATACATCTTTTGGGGGGTAGAAAAGGGGTGTGACAAATAACATGCACTTTATTGGATCTGATGGAAAAGACAATAGAATAATTCACCAAAAGGATGAATGTTAGTGAATAGTAGTTCTTTGTATTTTGTCCCAGAGCTTATCCTTTTACAAGTGTTCTTATCATATAGAATCTTACATGCCTTTTTCCTCCTCTTTCTTTCTATTTATATGGGATATTCCCAAAGAACCCTAAAAGTACAAACAAAGAGGATATTCGATGGAATATTCCCTCTGTGGATCCCAATATAAAACTAGTTGTTATTCCTAACTCTGCTGCTCGACCTCGACCAAAATCGGTTGTCGAGCTACGCGGCACATGAGGTTACTGATCGACCACGACCACGCTGCACTTAACAATTTCCAGGTCACTCTCTTCGCCTGTCACACCTCCTTTTTCCCGAAAGGGATGATATAGGGAGTTTTTCCAACTTAAGTGACATTATTCAGATTTGGGATTTATTTTAGTTTTCAGAGTCGCCACCCGGATTTTTGACGATGCTCCGGGACACCGTTTATCTTAAAATCCCAGATCGAGGAAATCTTGACTCTGTTTTAATTTGTCTGCGACCAGAAATCCGAGTAAGGAATTCTATTAACCCGGGAGAAGGTGTTAGGCATTCCCGAGTTCCGTGGTTCTAGCACGGTCGCTTAACTATTAATATTTGGCCTATATTATATGTTTGTTTTACGTGTTTTAGCCTATTGTGTATTTATCCCTTTTTTACTTTTTGAAACTCTTTTAATATTTATGGATTTATCTTGAAATAAGTCACGATGTCGTGCACTTTTTTTTTTTGGGACATATTATAACTATGCCACATGAAATGCACCCGCAATTACAACATGTGATTTTTATTATAATTTGAAGTTTGAAGACGGGGACATGAGTTGTCTCACCCGCGTGTAGATTTACGTAGTCAAGACTATGGTCGTGATGGTTTTATAATGCCCATTTTCAGCGAGGTTTGAGTTTTCTATTTTTTGAAAGAGCGTTTTAGTTTTAAGATCAATTAGGACGTTTGTGGATTTATCTTGGACAAGTTACGATGGCGTGCACTTGTTATTTTTTTAGCACAGGGAAAACGTCACATGAAATGCATCCGTGATTGCTATGGGCATTTTTAGTTGTTTAGAATTGAGGGTCGGGGGCATGAGTTTCCACTCCCGAGTGTAGCTTATTGTAACTTGGAATAGTATTCTGTTCTTTATCAAATTTCAATCTAAAGGGCCTGATTTTATCTAGGGGGGTTGTCTAAAGAAAGACAGGAATTCATTAGCCTAAAAGAAAACAATTTTCGGGTTATGACCATATTTTGCCCCAATTAATCACTTTAGGCCATGCTAGCTTGGCTATTTCTGCAAGAAAACTAACGATTAGGAAATTCAAGTCTTAATCAGATCTTA
>ML353428.1:0-18281 GCA_005239505.1 Nicotiana paniculata | reverse complement strand
ATCAAGTAGCAACTCAAAGAGTTTTTCCTTAGATAGGAACTTTACTTTGTTTTTAAGATGGGAAATACTTACCTTTGGTTCTTCATGTGATTCCTCATCATATTCTCCAATTGCCATGAGCTCCTGATCTTCAGTCTCCCCATCTTCGGATTCCTCATCTGAACTTTCCCCCCAAGCAGCAACCATAGCCTTTGTTGTGGTTTTCTTGGGTTGGACCTGTTCCTTCTTCCTGTTCCTTCTTTCATATCTCTCATTTTTCCATTCTACTTCCCACTGAGGACAGTTTTTGATGAGATGGTCAGTCTTACCATATTTATAGCATCCCTCGTTAGTTGGCCTTTCTGGAGCTTTTGCTTTGTTGAATTTTCCTCCTCTAGAGATGCCCTTCTTCCTCATGAGAATGTTTCTGAATTCTTTGGTGATCATGGCCATCTCATCATCCTCCAGATCTGCTCCCTCAGTGATTCTTAGTGCTAGACTCATCTCCTTTTTTGGACCATCCATCTTCATTGTCTGCCTTCTCAGTTCATAGGCAGTAAAGTTTTCAATCAACTCATCCATTCTCAAGGTTGCCATATTTTTGGATTCCTAGATAGCAGTGATTTTGCTTTCCCAGGAAATAGGAAATACCCTTGTTATGATCTTCTCAACCCTATCCTCTTCAAGAATGACTCTTCCAGGAGACTTCAGTTCATTAGTCAAGGTTGTGAACCTTGTGTACATCTCTTGGATAGTCTCTCCTTCTTTCATAGTGAAGTTTTCATACTGAGAGAAGATAGTAGAGTACCTTTTTACCTGAGGTTTTCCTTCATTGGATACTTTCAAGTTATCCCAGATATCTTTGGCAGTGGTTCAGCTTTGGATTCTGTTGTACTCGTCTGGACCTAGTCCACACACTAGACATTTTTTGGCCTTTGCATTCTTCTCCCATTTCTTCAGATCCTCAGCGGTGCAATCAGCTCTAGTCTTTTGTACATCTATACCTTCAGTAGTCTTCATCATGGTAGCTAGAGAACCATCAGTGACTATGTCCCAGAGTTCATAGTCTTCTCCAATCAGGTGGTCCTTCATCCTGTTTTTCTACCAAGAGTAATACTGGCCATTGAATAGTGGTGGCCTTGCAGTTGATTGACCTTCCCAATTTCCAGGTGGTGCACTCATCTTGATCTTCTCCAAGGTGTTAGACTTTCAAGGATAACCTTCTATGATACCAATTGATGTTTTAGACGTCCAATACCACACAAGAAGATAGGTTACTTTATGTGGTACCCAATTTT
This sequence comes from Nicotiana paniculata, assembly GCA_005239505.1. NCBI lineage: Eukaryota > Viridiplantae > Streptophyta > Magnoliopsida > Solanales > Solanaceae > Nicotiana > Nicotiana paniculata. The sequence continues at coordinate 17,004 of ML353428.1, read as the reverse complement.
TGAGTGTTGTCTCAATAAAAGAACCTGGTTCTTCTTGGTGTTCCAACTATTAATTTTGCGGAATAATAAAAGCACTAAAGTAAAAACACAGATATTTTTACGTGGAAAACACCTGGCTCAAAAGGTGAAAAAACCATGTCCTACTCCTCAGTAGGATTTGCTCAAACTCTTCAATAAAACTCTTAAGACAAACAGACTTACAAAATAAACTCTTTTGTAATCCTAGGACTAACTTTAATCCCTTTGTAGTAACTAGACCCTAGCTAATTTCTACGAGCTTCAAGTTAACTCTAACTTGAACAATGCGTACCTATTACAATTGCTTCTATGAAAACTGAAAAGATACAATATTAAAACTCCTACTACAACCAACTAGACTCAATGATAAACAGATGGAACTGGTTCTTCTAGCTGGTCTGTAGCCTTTGTGTCGCACAATAATTCTGGTTGCAAAATATCTGGGAATTTTGCTTTCAACTCTTGATTCACTTCTGCACTTGTGCGTCTCTATTCAAGCAAGAATACTTCAAATATTTATAAAGTCAGTTGAGTTCTGGTATGATTCTACCTGGGAAAACAAGTTCTTATCAAACTCAACTTCCTTCCTTCGTTTCTATCCTTGCTGAATTCAACTTCTATTCTCTAATCAATTTGCAACCTTTTAGCATTAGAATATACTCTCCTTGTTCATTGATACTTCACAATCGCATTCATCTCCTATGCATATAAGGTTTGTGTGCCAACGCGTCAGGTCAAGTATGTGTGCTCTGATAGACCTAGTTCAACTGGTTAAACATTTTTCAATCTTCAAAACTATGCAGTGACTTGGGTTAACAATACAAGTTAAACTTTGGTATTTAAACCCCGCATACAGATGAATATCTGAAAACATACACAAGTCATTGTAAGACATGTTATTTCCCACCCCTTACGTGTTCTTTAAGGATTGTTCTTATACCTTTCAGCTTTCTGGATATATCATATCGCTCTTCTCTCCTTATGAACTTTTCATTCCCAACATGAGGCTCATTCTGAGAGCTAGAATTATATGAGTCTGGGACCTGGCAGGCTAACTCTAAGGAGTAGTACTGGGTATCGAGATGTTTGAACTGGTATTCACTGTTTGATCTATGAAAGAAAAGTTGTTGGGAATTTGTGATAGTGGGGATAGTGGATTTGACAGGAGGTCTATTTTTGGGAACTGTTGTTGGAGAACAAACGATGGATCTACTAGGGGTGTTGGGAAATCTGTGATAGGCGGGAAAATCTGGAGAATATAGTGGATCATTTGACACTATGACCGGAGCTTGGGTAAGGGTAGCATCTAGGAATTTAGGTGGTGGCGGAGGTGGTGCCTTCTCAGTCATCCAAGCCTGATACATGTCCGCCATGTGTTGTCTCAACATCCTTACCTCTTCAACCAACCCAGTGTCTTGTTCAAATAATTGCTTTTGGGCACTAGTATCAACCAACTCAACTCCGTTGTCGTCTGTTATTGCCTTTCGACTTTAGGTTGTAGGGATGGGTTACCAGCTTAAGAACCACAAACCAACCACCCTTCTGCTCAATGAAGATAACAAAGAGGAACAAAATGAAGTCATCACGTTAGCATTAGAGCATTTAACATAAGATAATCTCACGTTATGTGCAATGCGCCTAATCACAATTATTGGTTCTAAAATGACTTCGAGGGTGCGAAAGTCAACTAGGTATCATCCCAATTTTACTTCTATTTCCCTTTTCTTCTTCATTTAATCTCTTGCGGTCCTTGATTTGCTCATTTTCTTTCCTCTCTTTTTCTTTCTGATTATCACTCCTTTCTTTCCTCTCATTTCTCACTTCCCATAACTTCATCTCTTTTTTTTTCCTTTTTTTTAAATTTCAAAAATGATTCGATCAAACCCTATGTATGTTGCCTACGTATCATGTAGAGACATAAATCAGATCTTGCGTAGTTCGGGAAGATCGGGAATAAAGTAAATAAACTAACTCATTTTCTTTTGGATTTCAAATTTTTTTCTTAATTTCTGAAAGAAAGACTTATAAAGAAGAAGGAAATTTTTTTTGATTTCGATTCTTTTTTTTTTTTTAGGAATTTCGAAGGAAAAACTTTTAAAGAAGAAAGAAATTTTTTTTTGGATTTTTTGGACTTTTATGTTAAAATTATGAAAGACTTCTAAAGAAAATATTTTTTGAATCTTGAATTTTCTTTTCAATTTTTGAAAGAAATACTTCTAAAAAAGAATGAAAGTATTTTTGGATTTTTAGAAGAAATTAAAAGAAAAAAATTTGTATTTTTGAGTAATTGGGGCCTAAAAGAAAGACTTTCTACAGAAGGAAGTAAAGGAAATATTTTTGGATTTTTAAAAATTGGGGTCTCAAAGAAAGACTTTTCTAAAGAAGGAAGCAAAGTAAAATATTTTTTGGATTTTTTTGGAAAATTGGGGTCTCAAAGAAAGACTTTTCTAGACGGAAGTAAAGGAAAATATTTTTGGATTTTTGAAAATTGTGGGCCGGAACCGATGAGGTTTGCCTACGTATATCACATCCGGTGACAATCAGACCTGCGTAGTTCTACCAGCTTTGATGGAACAGGGGAAACATGACTTTTGAAAACATTCGCTTATTTTCTTTCTCTTTTTTTTTTCAAAATTTAGGCAGAGTTTCAGAATTATTCAAATACCTACTTCCCATTCTTGATTTTTCATTTTGATTTTCTCTTTTCTTTTTCATTTTTCTTTTCCTTTTTTTTTCTTTTTCTTTCCCTATTCTAGAAGCCAGTCAACATGCAAGCCGAAACAAATAGATACGCAAGTAGCACGTAAGATGCATCAGGATGGTCTTTTATATTGGGTACACCTGTCATAGACAGACCCAACCCTTGTGTTGAGTCCTCAAAGTCAAATGCACGTGATGCAGACAAACGTTCCTATTAGGGATCCGGCATGAGGCTGTATTATTCTAGGTTTAATCCTTGGGTGTATTGTTCTAGACATGACTTACACGAGCAGACAACACGAGCCGAGTTGGGGCAACGTGCCGGTAACCAAAAGGTCATCCGGCTTTGTAACTAATCTTATCCTCGTTCTAAATTAGGGTATGACACTAACAGAACAGAAGTCACGCTAGCGTGCACTTCCCAGGAGATTTAGAAGACTCGGAGAGAAGAAGGGTTTCGCAACAGTTTATATACAGCCCACACAATATCAAAGCGGTAAAAAGCGGCATTTAGCACATTAGGCTCAAACATGTAAAAAAAACCAAACTTCATGAAAGCCAATCATAAAAGCTATTCTAAGCTCTAATTCTGAAACCAGAACCAGGTTCTATCCCCAGCAGAGTCGCCAGAGCTATCACACCTCCTTTTGCCCGCCAAGGGAGATTAGGAGTTTTTCCAATTTAAGTGACATTAATCGAAATGTGATTATTTATTTAATCAGAATCGCCACTTGGAATAATTTACGGTGTCCCAAGTAATTGGTTTATTTTAAACCCCAAATCGAGGAAATTTGAATCTATTTTTTGGTCCGCGAACACAGAAGACCGGGTAAGGAATTCTGTTAACCGGGAGAAGGTGTGAGGCACTCCAGAGTTTCGTGGTTTTAGCACGGTCGCTCAACCATTAATAATTGGCTTTATTATCTGATTATTACATTTCTTAAACCTATTGTGCATTTTATCTTTTAAAAATCGCTTTTAATTATTTATGGAATTTGTTTGTACAAGTAGTGATGTTGCGCACTCGTTTGTTTTGTACACATTGCAAATCGCGTCATGGGAACCGTACCCACGATCTACAACATGTTTATTTTTATTATTATTCGAAGTTCTGGTCGAGTCACGTGAAGCGCACACTCGAATTGAGATTTACATATCGTGACCACGCCACAGTAATCGTACATGTAGTCCCGATAATTTATTTAATTAACACGCCTAAAGCAAGCTGCGATGTTTATTAAGTTGTTAATTTTTCTAAGGTTTGGGATTGTAAGGCCATGAATTATGGGGATAATTGTGACATCAGAGTAAGCCCCAAACTAATCCAAACATAATCAAACATCTCCTAAAATCAAAATTGCTGAAAAAATCTCACTCACACTGAAAAAGAAATACAACTAACTAACAAATGCTAAAACAAACTAACGCTATTTGGATTATTTTTATAAATAAACTAAAACAAATGCTAGCTACACTGAAATTAACACAACTTAATATTACTAAAAAAAAATACAAAGATTCTACAAACATAATATCACAGTAAACTGTAACCTAGCACTATAGATTTTAGGAACACTTTGAAGAATCAATCATTTAAACAAACAAACTTTTCATGAAACCAGTTGGCCATTAACCCCATATGTGTTCAAACTCTTCATTTAATCAACTAATTAAAATCAGATATCAAATAATATGAAACACACAGCATCATGCTTTTAAAAAAAGAAACCAGTGAAATAGGCTAACGCAAAACAATATAGAACTGAACAAAATAAAGTCACGACCCAAATCTTAATCTAGGTCGCGATGGCACCCAAACGCCGATGTTAGGCAATCCAACACAATTTGTCTAGTGAGTTTCATTTAATTTTATAAAACTTTATTAACCATACTCGAGTTTTTGTCACAAGCATGAGAAAATGACAAATATCAAAGGCAAATTTACTTGCAATGATCAAGAAGTTAATTTAAATAGTTACATTTCCAAAAGAATAGTCTACTAATGTGTGTGCCAAGAACTGGTGTCACAAGTATACAGGCATCTAGTAGAAGGAATCAAAGAACACGTCTATACTACTGTCTGAGAGGATATAGACAGAATAACAAAAGGGAAAGACTCCAACGTGTTGTTGAACGGCATCAAGAGAAGCAGCTCACCATGGAATCTTTGATCTCGTGAAGTCAAGAACGAGCTCCAGACTGATAACCAGATGCATCTGCCTCAGAACCTGTACAACTAAGTACAGAAGCGTATCATGAGTACATAAACATTATGTACCCAATAAGTATCCTGCATAATCTCGAAGAAGTAGTGACGAGATGTCGACTTGACACTTACTAGGCCAAAACAATTTATCTAAATATAAGGCTAAGCATGAATATCAAAGATGAATAACAATAAGGACAATAAATGACAAATCCTTTCACAAGTATTTTTATGTGTCAATTCCTATCAAATAGATTACTACTTTATTCTTCAGGGCCTCTTTAACAGTTTAGCAATCACAGGAAAATACCAAGCAATTAGCATGCGCATAATATATCGAGGATGTACGGCCCGATCCAAGAGAAAATAAATGTGCACTGCCGAAGGGTCGAATGGCGCGAACCATAGATGCATCTATCATCCCACTCGCGAATCATACGTGCGACGTGGTAAATTTTTAAATAATAGAGTTACCCCGCTCGCGAATCATACATGCGACGCAGGTACTCATAGATACACACATTCAAACAGTCAATCCATACTTTATCAGGAAACACTTATCCAAGATAAAGTCGATTCCCTTTTCACAATTCAGAAAAATGAAGTTTAACTTATTTAGAAATTCATTTACTAATTTGACGTGACTTAAGCAATTTAAATTGTCAATAAGGTTACAAATAATTCAAGTATAGCATGCTTTCGGGTCCTAGACGTCCCGGACATAAGTACAATAGTAGCTACGCGCGGACTCTCGTCACCTCGTGCGTACGTAGCCCCCACAAATAGTAGCACATAATAAATTATTTCACCTATGGGGACAATTCCCCCTTACAAGGTTAGAAAGGAGACTTACCTCGTATCAAGCCTACTTCCCGATTCAAGAATGTGCTCAAACCTCCAAATTTGACGCCAAACAACTCGAAACTAGCCAAACATTACATAAACTAGTCAAGATATGCTCAAAAGTTCATAATTCCACCATTTAAGTGATTACCCAAGCCAATTTGTAAGATTCCTAAACTTCACCCCTAGGGCCCACATGCTCGGATTTCGGAAATTCTTAAAGAAAGTTGTTACCCATAACCTAAGGATCAATAATATATGATTTTTACTAGATTCCATAACAAATTTCGTGGTTATATCCCACTTTTATCAAAGCCCTAGGTTTTACCCTAAACCCATAATTTTCACTAATCTTTATGTATTAATATACACAAAAATCAAGTATTAAACTCATAACAAGTAGGAATAACTTACCACTCAAATGCTAAGTTGAACCCCTCCCCCCCCTTTTGGAAGCTCCTAAATCGCCCAAGGATATGATAAATGACCCCAAATAAGACTAAGTCCTGTTTTTAAAACACCTCACTGCCTCCAGTCATTTTCGCACCTGCGGTCTCGCTTCTGCGGGTCATAGTCTGCATCTACGGAAGGAGGAAGGCAGGCAGGGCATCGCACCTGCGAAGTTGTGCCCGCACCTGCGNGGGGGGGGGGGGGGGCGCAGGTGCGGTCGCACCAGAACTGGTGCACCAGCAGCTCACTTGAGCTTGGGCGCGACGCCCGAATGACATCCAGGGCCCCCGAGACCATGTTCGAATATACTAACAAGTTCTAAAGCATAAAACCGACTTGCTCGAACCTTCGAAACACCCGAGACAACATTAAATCTAAGAATCATACCCTAAAACCAATTAAATTCAACTTATGAACTTTAAGTTCTTAAATTCACTTCCACCCCACCGAAACGTACTTATACTACTCGGACGACACAAAATTTTGCGAGAAAGACATAAATGACATTACGGAACTATTCCCGGTCTCGGAAATTCCGTTTGGACCTCAATATCCTCAAAACACGTTCCAAACCTCAATTATAAAACTTCAAGAATCTTATTTCACTATTTGGCGCTGAAACGACCTCGGGTCATCCAAAACTCGTTCCGAACATACGCCCAAGTCCGAAATCATCATACGAACCTATTGGAACCTTCAAATCCCAATTCCGAGGTCGTTTACTAAAAATGTTGACCGCAGTCAAACTTGGCATTTAAGGCCAACCTTAAGGAACTAAGTGTTCCAATTCCAACCCAAACTCTTCCAAATCCCGAACCAACCATCCCCACAAGTCATAAACCAGTAAAAGCAAGTACGTATAGTCTTATTTAGGAACACAGGGTTCTAGAAAGCAAAAAGACCGGTCGGATCGTTACATTCTCCACCTCTTAAGCAAACGTTCATCCTCGAATGGGTCTAGAATTATACCTAGAGTGATGAACAAGTGTGGATATCTACTCCGCATGTCCTACTCAAACTCCCAAGTCGCCTCCTCGGCTGGTTGGCCCCTCCACTAGACCTTCACTGTGGAAACCCTCTTAGAACTCAACTGGCGCTCTTGCCTATCAATAATAGCAACTGGTTCCTCCTCGTAGCCTAACCTATTGTCTAGCTGAATGGTACTAAAGTCTAACATATGAGACAAGTCGGCGTGGTACCTCCGGAGCATAGATATATGAAAAACGGGATGAACACCTGATAGGCTGGGAGGTAGAGCCAGCTCATAAGAAACCTCCCCAACTCGCCTCAACACCTCAAACGGACCTTTAAACCTTGGGCTAAACTTGACCTTCTTCCCGAACCTCATAATACCTTTCATCGGCGAGACTTTCAAGAGAACCTTCTCACCGACCATGAATGATACATCACGCGCCTTCTGATCAGCGTAACTCTTCTACCTGGACTGTGCTGTGCGAAGCCTCTCCTGAATCAACTTTACCTTTTCTAAGGAATCCTTTACCAAGTCAGTACCATATAGCTTAGCCTCGCCATATACCTTTTCTAGAATCCTCTCCCTCAGGCCATCAACATTAGAAACACATTGGCGACCCTGAAGTCACAGAACACCATCCTCACCAATAGAAACCCCATTGGCACCACCCTGTAGTACCATCTCTCTGAGAACTTCCAAGTGCGGATCATCAAACTGTCGAGCCTTGATCTGACCCAATAATGAAGACTGAGCAACAACACACGCAAGAACTCGGCTGGGCTCTGAAATGTCCAGCCTCACTAGTCTATTAGCCAAGGACTGAACGTCCAGGGCTAGTGGCCTCTCCTCCAGTGAAATAAATTCCAGGCTACCCATACTCTCTGCCTTCCTGCTTAAGGCGTCTGCAACCACATTCGCCTTGTCGGGATGATAAAGAATGGTGATGTCATAATGCTTCAGTAACTCAAGCCACCTACGCTGCCTCAAATTAAGGTCCCTTTGCTTGAACAGGTGCTGCAAGATGCGGTGGTCTGTATAAACCTCATAAGACACTCCATACAAGTAATGCCTCCAAATATTAAGAGCATGAACAATCACTGTCAACTCCAAATCGTGCACGGGGTAGTTCTTCTCATGAATCTTCAACTGATGTAAAGCATATGCAATAACTCGTCCCTCCTGCATCAATACACATCCTAAGCCAACGTGTGAAGCCTCGCAATAAACTGTATACATCTCTGAATCGGAAGGCAACACTAGAACTGGTGTTGTGGTCAAAGCTGACTTGAGCTTCTGAAAGCTCGCCTCGCACTTGTCGGACCATCGGAACGGAACACCCTTCTGGGTCAATCTAGTCAGAGGGGCTGTAATGGATGAAAAGCCCTCCACAAACCGACGATAATAACATGTCAATCCCAAGAAACTCCTGATCTCGGTCGTTGAAGCAGGGCGTGGCCAACTTTGAACTGCCTCAATCTTCTTAGGATCCATCAAACTTGATACCCTACCTGGACACCACATTTCCCAAGAATGCTACTGAATCTAACTAAAACTCACACTTGGAGAACTTAGCATACAACTTTTGTTCCCCTCAAGGTCTGGAGCACTACCTTCAAATGCTGCTCGTGCTCCCCCAGGCTACGTGAGTAGATCAAGATGTCATCAATGAAGACAATGACAAAGGAATCAATATAAGGCATGAACACCCTGTTCATCAAATCCATAAACGTTGTTAGGGCATTAGTCAAGACAAAGGACATTACTAGGAACTCATAATGACCATATCTAGTACGGAAGGCAGTCTCTGGAACATCTGAGTCCCGAATCCTCAGCTGATGATACCCCGATCTCAGGTCAATCTTAGAAAACACCCTAGCACCCTGCAATTGGTCAAACAAATCATCGATGCGCAGCAACGGGTACTTGTTTTTTATAGTAACTTTGTTCAACTGGCGGTAGTCAATACACATGTGCATAGTCCCATGCTTCTTCTACACAAATAACACTGGAGCACCCCAAGGTGATACACTCGATCTGACAAACCCCTTAGCTAGAAACTCCTCAAGTTGTTCTTTCAATTCTCTCAATTCTTTCGTAGCCATATGGTACGGTGGAATGGATATAGGTTGGGTGCCTTAAACCAAGTCAATACAGAAATCGATATCACGCTCTGGAGGCATGCTTGGGAGGTCAGAAGGAAACACATCGGAAAAATTACGAACTAATGGCACTGAATCAATCATCGGAGACTCTACGGTGGTGTCCCGCACATAAGCGAGATAAGCCAAACAAACCTTCTCGACCATACACCGAGCCTTCGGAAAAGAAATAACCCGACTAGCTGCACTAACTGAGGAACCTCTCCACTCCAATCTCGGCAACTCAGGCATGGCTAATGTAACAGTCTTGGCATGGAAATCTAAGATGGAGTGATAAGGAGATAACCAGTTCATGCCCAGGATGACCTCAAAGTCGGTCATATCAAGTAACAAAAGGCCCGCCTTGGTCTCGAACCCACAAAATGCGACCACACAAGACCGATAAATCCGGTTCACAACCACAGAATTGCCCACCGGAGTGGATACATAAATAGGAGTATCCAAAGACTCACGAAGAACATCCAAGAAATGAGAAAACAAAAATGATACATATGAATAGGTAGACCCTGGATCTAATAATACTAAAGCCTCCCTACCGCAGACGAGATAATACCTGTGATAACAGCGTCTGAGGCCAATGCATCTGACTTGGCCGGAAAAGCATAGAATTTCGCTAGAGCACCGTCTGGCTGGCCTCCACCCAACTGAATAGCAGCTGGCTGAGCTCCCCCTGTCTGGCCCCCACCTCTAGGACGACCCCTGGATGAAAATTGTAAGACTGAAATTCTAAGGATTTAAAGAAATCGATTAATGTTTGATCTCGTTGTTATCAGGCTCGTATTTTGGTTATGGAGCCTAGTACGGGTTTAATATAATATATAAGTCATGTATTTGGAATTTGGTAGAGATCGGAGTTAATTTGACGTGATTCGGACGTCTAGCTGAGAAGATAGTAATTTTAAGATGTTCTTGAGAAATTCATGAGTTTCGGTGCTAAATCCATAGTTTTAGGTGTTATTTTTGTAATTTGATCGCGCGGGCAAGTTCGTACGATTTTATTAGACTTGCGTTCATGTTTGGTTTGCTGGTGTAGAACTACCTGTTGCAGGCCTCTGATCTCACAATTGCGAGATCAGGCATCGCAAATGCAAACAAAGCAGGGACGGCAACTGCGAGGCTTTCATCACAATTACGAAGAGAGCATGGGCTAGCAGTTCTCGCATTTGTGAGGTTACCTTCGCAATTGCGAAGGGAGTCTGGGAAAGGGCAGGTTCGTAATGCGAACATCTACTCGCATTTGCGAGGGGTCAGTGGTTGCAAATGCTGCACTTTCCTCGCATTTGTGAAAGCAACAGAGTTGTGAAGGGCATCGCAATTGCGATTGTTCCTTCACATTTGCGAAGCTCAGGTTGCAATTGTGACATCTGCAGCTGAGTAAAAGGGACTTGGACAGGATTTTTCATTCATTCTTCAATTTTTCAAAACCTAAACCTCAAGGGGCGATTTTCCAAAGACCAAATCTTCCCCAAATCATGGGTAAGTGATTCTTAACTCTTTTCTTTCAATATTTTACTTCCTTTAACAAGATATCAACCTAGAATCTAGGATTTTTATGGTGGAATTGGTGGTTTTGGGTAGAAAACTAGGGATTTCAAAATTTGGGGATTTAGACCTCAAATTGAGGTTGGATTCCAAAACCAATTATATATCCGGGCTCGGGGGTGAATGGGTAATCAGGTTTTGGTCTGAATTTTAGGTTTGGACCGAGCGGACACGGGTGTTGACTTTTTCAAATATGAACTAAATTGAACCGTAGTTATCGGGGATGATTCCTAAGCTTATGTTGAATCATTTGGTTGGAAATTTGCTAGATATTGTGGACTTGGAGGATAATTTGAAAGGCAAAGTTTTGATTGAGCGTTAAGTGATATTGGGAGCAAGGTAAATGTTGCGTCTAACTTTGGCTTGAGGGAATAGGTATTTTGCGATTATTTGCTACGTGTTTTGTGTTTGAATACGATGTATAGGCGAGGTGACGAGCACCTATCCGTTGTGTTCGAGTCATAGCATGCGTGTGAAATTCCTTTCTCGCAAATTTTGTAGTCTTAAATCCTATTGTCCATGCCTATTATTGTTATTGAAATGTTTGGAGACTTATATCCGGTTCCACGAGGTTGATAAATTTGTGAATAACGATTCAAGGTTGAGATGTTAAATTGTGAAATAAATCATTGATGAAATAATGATTTCTGTGTCAAAACTTCTCTCTATCCATTGTTATTGATTCTGTGAATTGTGAGGAGGAGTGTAAAGAACGAAAGGTGATGCCTTTCATGATTCATTTATATCGTGAGGAAAAGTGTAGAGCATGAAGGGTGATGATGTGACATGAAATGTGGGTGTTAATACACGAAGGGTGATGTCGTGCCATGATATGAGAGTGATAAAGCACGAAGGGTGATGCCGTATATGTTATGTGAGGTTTAATGCACGAAAGGTGGTGTCGTGCCGTTCAATTTATATATTGGTGAGGTTGAGAGTAAAAGCACGAAGCGTGATGCCGTGCAGTTTTCCTTTGTTCTTAATTGCTTAATTTATTTGAGGATTTCTGTTCAAACTGTGCCTTTTTATTGTTTCTCACTTCTTATATTGTGATTTCCCATTGCATGTCCCATTCCTATTATTTATGCTTTATTTCTATGTTTACCGTTGTTGCCATTAGCATGATTTTACCATTCAGGTTTATATGGTGTCTTGTCCTATCCTCGTCACTACTTCGCCGAGGTTAGGCTCGACACTTACCAGTACATAGGATCGGTTGTACTGATGCTTCACTCTGCACTTTCTGTGTAGATCCAGGTATCAGTCTGATCTAATTTTTAGATAGTAGCTGACTTCTGCGCAGGAGACCCGAGGTAGATCTGCCGACTTCCGCAGATTCCTGGAGTCCCTTCCTTTATACTCATTTACTGTTTTATTTAGTTCACAAAAAGTTATATATTTTCCTCTCAACCAAATACTTGTAGTAAATTCTTAGTAGTCTGTGAGTTTTGACTCCAGATCATGGGTAGCTAGACATATCGGTATTATTGTGCAGTATTATTTCAAAAATTGTATTCCTTATTTTGGTATCATGTGTTGAATGGTAGTGGATCCCGTATAGTTTTAAATGTTTTAAATGTTGAAAATTTCAAATGTTGGCTTGCCTAGCAAGTGCAGTGTTAGACGCCATCACGATCCAGACGGTGGGAATTCGGGTCGTGACAAGTTGGTATCAGAGCACCAGGTTTCCTAGGTATCACAATTCACGGACAAGCTTTGTAGAGTCTGGGGGATCGGTACGGAGATGTCTGTACTTATCTCCCAGAGGCTGTAAAGTTAGGAACAAGTTCACTTTTATTCAACTCTGTCGTGCGAATCTTGTTATCCCAATACTGGTTGGACTCTTCTATTCTTATTATCTCGCTGATGGCGAGAACACGTGCCGCTTCTTTCGCCAATCAGCAACCGAATCCTCCACCAACAGCTCCTACAAGGGGCAGCGGCCGAGTTCATGCCAGAGGCCGAGGCAGGTTCAGGGCTCAGCCCAGGGCCCAAGCAGCAGCTCCAGCTGCGGAGCCTCAGATAGAGCTCGATGAGGAGGCTCTAGCTCAGATAGTTCTGGCGGGACCAGCTCAGGTCCCAGAGGGGTTTATTGTTACCCAGGTGCTTCAGGATGATTTGGTCCGACTAGTGGGCCTTATGGAGAGTGTAGCCCAGACTGGTGCATTCCCTGTGGAAGCAGCCGTATCTCATGCTAGAGGAGGAGCCCAAACTCTTGCCACCCACACTCCGGAGAAGATGGTTCCCAATTTTCAGACCCCAGCAGCTCATCCAGTTGGGGTAGTTCAGGCAGTTGCTGCAGCACCGCCCGGTGATGGGACAACTATGTCCTCGAAGGCTTTGTGGAGATTGTATAGGTTTACCAAGATTTTCCCAGTCCATTTCAGCGATGCCACTTCAGAGGATCCCCAGGAGTACCTTGATAGCTGCCATGAGGTTCTTCGGAACATGGGTATATTGGAGACCAATGGGCTCGACTTTGCTGCTTTCTAGATGAATGGTTCTGCCAAGAAATGGTGGAGAGACTACTTGTTGACTAGACCAGTTGGATTGCCTGATCTTACTTGGGATCAGTTCTCACATATCTTCTTGGAGAATTTTCTGCCTATCACTACGAGAGAGGAGAACCATCGTCAGTTCGAGCGTCTCCAGCAGGGGAGCATGACTGTTACCCAGTATGAGACTCGTTTCATGGATTTGGCCCGTCATGCTGTTCTTTTGCTCCCCACAGAGAGAGAGATGGTGAGGAGAACTATTGAGGGTCTTCCTCAGCCTATCAGACTGAAGATGGCTAAGGAGATAGGGAGCGAGATCTCTTTCCAGGATGCGGCCAATGTGGCCCAGCAAGTTGAGATGGTTCTTGGATTGGGAGGTCAGGGGTCAGACAAGAGACCTCTCTATTCCGGTGGATTCAGTGGTGCCTCATCTGGAGGCGGGGGTACTTATGGTAGAGGCCATTCCAGGCCATTTCATTCAGCACTTCAGGCGTCCCACGGTGCCCCAGGTGGTCGTGGACCTTATATACCTTATTCTGATCAGCTAGCTCCTATCAATGCACCTCCTCTTCAAAGTTTTCAAGGTGGTTATTCAGGTCGACAAGGTCAGTTTGCCGGCCAGCAATCCCAGCAGCCGAGGTCATGCTTTACTTGTGGTGACCCGAGGCACATTTCTAGATATTACCCTCGGACGTAGAGAAGTTCTCAGTACCAGGGTTCCCGTGCCATGGTTCCGGCACCAGTTGCTGCACCGCCTGCCCAGCCATCCAGAGGTAGGGGCCAGATTGTTAGAGGTAGAAGTCAGCCCGCTAGAAGTGGAGGCCCACCTGTCATAGGTCGTCCTAGAGACATAGTTCAGGGTGGTGGAGCCCAGCCCCGATGTTATGCATTCCCAGCCAAACTTTAGGCGGAGTCCTCCGATGTTGTTATCACATGTACTGTTTCAGTTTGCAATAGAGATATTTCTGTTTTGTTTGATCCGGGTTCTACTTACTCCTATGTTTTATCTTATTTTGCTTCATATTTGGTTATGCCCCGTGACTCTTTGAGCGTCCCTGTATATGTCTCCACGCCTGTGGGGGATGTTATTGTTGTATATCATGTATATCGCTCGTGTGTGATCGTTATTGGGGGTCTTGAGACTAGTGTAGACCTTTTGCTCCTTGATATGGTTGATTTCGATGTCATATTAGGCATGGATTGGTTGTCACCTTATTACGCTATCCTGGACTCACGCCAAGACAGTGACATTAGCCTTGTCGGGATTGCCTCGATTACAGTGGAGAAGGACTCCTGGTCATTCCTCCAACAGGTTTATTCCTTATATGAAGGCTCGGCGTATGGTCGAGAAGGGGTGTTTGGCCTATTTGGCTCACGTTCTGGTTCTAGTGCTGAGGGTTCTTCTATGGATTCGACACCTATTGTTCGTGAGTTTCCCGAGGTGTTTCCTGCACACCTGCCGGGGATGCCACTCGATAGGGATATTGACTTTTGCATTGATGTGGCTCCGGGCACTCAGCCCATTTCTATTCCTCTATACCGAATGACACCACCAGAGTTGAAAGAATCGAAGGAACAATTGCAGGATCTGCTTGATAAGGGCTTCATTAGACCTAGTGTCTTGCCCTAGGGTGCGCCGATTTTGTTCGTGAAGAAAAGGAAGGATCTATGAGGATGCGTATATATTATCGGCAATTGAACAAATTCACCATCAAGAACAAGTATTTGTTGCCAAGGATTGATGATTTATTTGATACTTGTGAGGCCTATGTGAACCTAGAGCTCTGATACCATATTGTCACGAACCAAACCGCAGGTGCGGTCGCACCAGAACTGGTGCACCAGCAGCTCACTTGAGCTGGGACTTGCCTCCCAAACACCAACCATCCCCGCAAGTCATAAACCAATAAAAGCAAGTACGGATAGTCTTATTTAGGAGCACGGGGTTCTAGAAAGCGAAATGACCGGTCGGGTCGTTACAAATAACCTGTTATAACTTCTTAGAAATAGCAAAATAGCAGAGAAAAACTCTTCGTTTGAAACTTTTCATATAACAAAGCTCTTCCAGGAATATCCACAGAAAACTTTACAATTAGATATGTAGGAATCAAAACTGCACCGAACTCGAAATGGAGCTAACGAAATGCAGCGTCGTTCGCGACCTCAAACTCAACCGAAGCTTGTGAGATTTAAAGGTGTTTTGGGGCTGGTTTTGAGCTGGGTTTTATAGCCGATTTTGTTGAGTTTTTTGGGGGGGGGGGCTGATTTTGCTATGTTTCAAGGCTGGTCTTTGGGTGACGAGACGGTGAGATTTTAAAGCTCATACATGGATGCGTTTTTGTGATTTTAGAGCTGAAGTTTTTTGGGTTAAAAGGCTATGAAAGAATCTAATTTCAGTGGGTGAAGAAGCAAGGGACGACATTTTTTCCAGATCTATTTTGCAAAGAATCTCCTCTGTTTTTGTTTTTGTTTTTAGTTTCTTTCCAGCCCCTTTTCCCTTATCTCTCCCCCTAATTGTGTGATGAGTTTGTAGATATATAGGAGTAGGTCTAGGGATTAATTGGTGGCTAATAAAAACGAGTGTGTATGGGCATGTGAGTTTTTTAGGGAGAGCATGTGAGTTTGTTACAAAAGATAAGGAAGAATCTTGCCACATGAAAATGACTCGTTGGCTCTTGCTTTAATTAATATTTTTTCTTTCTTTTTTAAGAATGTAAAATAAAAATACTAGCTAAATATTTTAAAATCAAGAACATATATTTTTTGTGATTTTTACTTTTCTTAAATAAAACATACTAAAAATGAAATAAAGGTAAAAAAAATATGTAGGTTAAACTTAAAATTATTTACATACTTAAAAGTGTTGAAAAATTCAAATATAGTCAAAAATTAGGTACTCACAGGAAGGATTCCGACAATTGGGAAAATCGTAACTCTAGGCCTCCTTTACCTGGTCCCTAATCATTATTGATGAGTGGTGATTTTACCACTCATTTTAGTCTCTTTTCTTTAGATTTTGCATTCTTTAATGATAATATGAGGTCGTTATGGTGTGTATTGTTAGATTTTCAGGTAAATGATGCCATGAAGTGCTTTGAATTCAATTGAAGTGAAATTGAGCAAAACAATGTTGAAAGAATGCAAAAGTCTCCAGGGATTCCGCATCTGCGGAATATTGTGCGCAGAAGCGATCTCGCACCTGCGAGGAGAGAGTCCGCATCTGCGGAGTTGAGTAGTTCGACCTGGGATCGCATCTACGAGTCAAGACCCGCTTCTGCAATTGCGCATCTGCGCTTTCAAGACTGCATCTACGGATCTAGTGCTTCCCTTCATTTTTCGCATCTGCAATGGGCAATCCGCATCTGCGGAGCCGCACCTGCGAGGATCTTTCCGCAGGTGCAGTGAACGGGCATCAGTTCAAGGCAGAAATGACAATTCACATTTTCTTAATTCCAAACACACAAATACACAACCTAGCAGATATTTTTGATAACTTTTACATCTCAGACGTATCTTTGGCTTATTTTCAGTAGAGAGCACAATTTTTGGAAGCTAAGGTTCTTGCACACACACTTGGGTCTTGAAGATTTGAAGCTTTTGGTTGAGAATTTCTTACTC
>MDKI01225248.1:0-40857 GCA_005239505.1 Nicotiana paniculata | reverse complement strand
ACATAACCGACCCTGGTATCTCAGTGCCCCATCTGCTCCGATCTCAAAAGCCGTAATTTTACATTGTTGAATGATCTCTCTCAATCGTACTAAGGTAGGATCTTCATATTGCTGTGCTTTTACCTCGGCTACCAAAGATGATTCTGATGTATTCTGTACAGTAACCCCTCCTTCATCAGAGTCTAACAATCTAATTCTCATATTCGCTAGCTGCTGAAGCTCATTAGTCAACCCCTGTCTACTTTCCTCAATGTGTACTAAGCTTCCCATTGACTTACGGCAGAGAGCGTCTTCCACAACATTGTCTTTACCGGGATGGTACAATATTTTGACATCGTAATCTTTCAGTAATTCAAGCCACCTACGCTGCCTCAAATTCAACTCCTTCTGCTTGAAGATGTATTGTAAGCTCTTGTGATCTGTGTAGATGTCAACATGGACGCCGTATAAGTAGTGCCGCCATATCTTCAAAGCATATATTACTACAGCCAATTCCAAATCATGGGTCGGGTAATTCTTTTCATTCTTCTTCAATTGTCTTGATTCATAAGCAATCACCTTCCCATGTTGCATCAATACGCACCCCAAACCTATATACCTGAGGCATCATAATATACCACATAACCTTCCATTCCTTCTGGGAGAGTGAGCACTGGCACAGATGTCAATCGATTCTTTAACTCCTGAAAACTTTGTTCGCAAACGTCAGACCACTGGAACTTAGTAGCTTTTTGTGTTAACCTAGTCAATGGTGATGATATAGAGGAAAACCCTTCTACAAATCGCCTATAATATCCTGCTAGCCCCAGGAAGCTGCAGACTTCTGATGGTGTTGTAGGTCTCGGCCAATTTTTTACTGCATCGATCTTTTGAGTGTCGACACTAATACCCTCGTCAGATATCACATGGCCAAGGAATGCTACTGAGTTCAGTCAAAATTCACATTTGGAGAGCTTAGCATATAACTTACGATCCTGAAGTGTCTGTAATACTATCCGCAAGTGGCCCGCATGTTCTGCCTCCGAACGAGAATACACCAAAATGTCATCAATGAATATGATCACGAACACATCAAGATAGGGCCTGAATACAGTATTCATGAGATCCATAAAAGCTGCTGGGGCATTTGTTAGCCCAAACAACATCACTAAGAACTCAAAGTGCCCATATCTTGTTCGGAAGGCCGTCTTTGGAATATCCTTCTCCTTAATCCTCACCTGATGATACCCTGAACGAAAGCCAATCTTGGAAAAATACTTGGCACCCTGGAGTTGGTCAAACAGGTTGTCAATCCTTGGAAGTGGATACTTTTTCTTTATAGTAAACTTATTCAACTGTCGATAGTCGATACACATCCGTAACGACCCGTCTTTCTTCCGCACGAACAGGAATGTCGCACCCCAAGGTGAAGTGCTAGGCCTAATGAAGCCCTTATCCAGCAAGTCCTTCAACTGCGCCTTCAACTCGCGCAACTCTGCCGGGGCCATCCTATATGGAGGAATAGATATGGGTTGAGTGTCAGGCAATACATCAATGCTAAACTCAATCTCTCTTTCAGGTGGAAGGCCTGGAAGTTCATTTGGGAAAACATCTGGAAATTCGTTGACCACGGGGATTGATTGTAGAGTAAGCGGCTTTGTCTCCGCATCCCTTACACGAACAAGATGATAAATGTACCCTTTTGAGATCATCTTCCTCGCCTTAAGATAGGAAATAGACCTACCTTTCGGCGTAGCAATGTTCCCTTTCCATTCGATGACGGGTTCATTAGGAAATTGAAATCTAACCATCTTCATACGACAAACAACATTTTCATAGAATGAGGCCAACCAGTCCATTCCCATTGTCACGTCGAAATCAACCATTTATAATTCAAATAAATTCATCGAGGTTTGATGACTACAAATCATCACTGTGCAACCTTTATATACCCTTCTAGCAATCACAGAATCTCCTATCGGAGTAGATACAACAAGTGGTTTACTTATCAATTCAGGTTCAACGCCAAACTTATTAGCCACAAAAGGTGTAACATATGATAATGTAGATCCCGGATCAATCAACGCATATACATCATAAGAAAACACAGATAATATACCTGTAACAACATCCTAAGACGACTCGAGATCCTGTCGACCTACTAGAGTGTAGGTTCGATTTTGAGCACCACTCGAACTCGGAACTACACCTCTACCTCTACCACGACCTTTTGACTGCTGAAAAGCCCGTGATGGAGGTCGAACTGATGAGGAAGAACCAGACACAGATCCAGTTGGCTGAGCCATACCACCACCTTCTCTATTAGGACAATCCCGCTTCATATGGCCAGGCTGTCCGCAAGAGTAGCACGCATCAAAACCTCGACGACACAGTCCAAAGTGGGCCTTGCCACACTGATCACAATAGGGTGTTGGGAGTCTCGTCTGACTAGTATCCCTATGATATTGCGAGCCTGATGCCCGCGAACTCTGACCTGGACTAGAATAGGTAAATCGATCATACTGAGGCCTATGAAATTATGGAGGAGCACTAGCTACGGGTGGCGCCGAACTCCTCGAAATCTGGGGCCTAACACTACCTCTGAAGTCATGAGAATACCCTACAAACCTCGCCCTCTTATGTTAGCCCCTATCCTGCTCCCTATCTGCCCTTTGTTGGCGCGTACGATCCTCTAGGGTCTGAGCATAAGCCTGAATATGGGAAATATCCATGCCCTCCACAAAGGAGGCTGTCGTGCACTCATTTATGAGATGTGGTCCCAACCCGTTCACGAACATATGCACCCTATCACTCATCTTGGCCACCATATGAGGAGCATACCTTGCTAAAGAATCAAACTGCATGCCATACTCTTGCACACTCATATTACCTTGTCTAAGGTTCAAGAACTTATCAGCTCTAGCTCGTCGTATCTCAACGGGCAAATAGTGACGAAGAAAGGCCTCAGAAAATTCCTTCCACACAGCTGGAGGGGCATTCAGACCCCTGGATCTCTCCCAACTATCATACCAGAAAACCGCTAAATCCCGTAATCGATATGAAGCCAACTCTACTGCCTCTGTATCTGTAGCATTCATAACCCGTAGTGTACGATGAACCTGGTCAATAAAAGTCTGTGGGTCTTCCTTGGGGTCTAATCCGGTAAACACTGGAGGGTCTAGATTAATAAAATCATGAACTCTCGTACTATCCGGTTTATCAACAGCACTAGTATTCTGCCTCTGAGCTTGAGCAGCTACCAAGCTAGTCAACAACTGCACCGCACTCTGCATATCCTTCTCTATAGGGCCAGACGGAGGAACTGGTGGTGCTGGGTTCCTCCTAATATCCTCTGGATGAGACAAAGTAGATGAGGTATGAGACGACATCTCACTCTGAGCCTCACTTTGGCTTACTCTGGCTTGAGGCACCTGACTGGTACCCTCTCCCCCAGCTATATCAAGTCTTCTACTAATCGATTGCTTCCTAGTCGAAGTCATCACTGAATGAAAACAAGGTTAATATTAGATACAACACTAAGGACTCAAATCTACGCGCGATCTAGATTTAGGAAGAAGCTAACAACCCTAGATGTCACGTAGTCTCCTGATTATAAATGTGGCGCGCTACACATCAATAATAAAGACTCTACTAGACACGGCTCATAGACAACTCCTAGGACAGACTTGCTGTGATACTAATTTTGTCACGACCCAAACTGGAGGATCATGACTAGTACCCGGGCCATACTTGTCGAGCACCAATGTAAATTTTATCTAATCTTCTTATTATCTTTAAGGGCCGACGAGATATATAAGTGGTAGATATGGATTATGAACACCAAACGATGATAGATAATGGAATGAACATGGATAACATGGGATAACAAGACTGCCAAGAAACTACATATAACTTAGGAGCTACGATGCTTCCATAAAAGACTATACAACAAAAATCATCCGACAAGGCATACCAAACTATACATAAGCCGACACCTTTCTATAAGCCTCTAAAGGAGCATAAGTAATGCAACATATTCATAACAGGTCCCCAACATATCCATAATATCTATAACAAAAAATGCATATCAAGACCACGGAAAGTCCGGAGAAGGGATCTCGCCTATAACCGCTGAACTAGAAAGCCTACTGTGATGGGGGAACTGCGTCTACCTGTCTATCAGGACCTGCAACACGACATGCAGCGTCCACAAATAAAAAGGACGTCAGTACGAATAATGTACTGAGTATGTAAGGAAGGTCAATATAAATATCAACAATAATGTAAAGAGAGGTAGAGAAGATACAACCTGTAACATCTGAGTGCTTCTAAGAGACAGTAACATGAAATGCATGATATATACACATAATCTTTTAAAAACATCCGCCTCTGTGGGCATCATCAACATTATCGTATCAACATCTGCCTCTGCGGGCATCATCATCATTATCGTATCAACATCCGCCTCTGCGGGCATCATCATCATCATATCATACCCGGCCTCAAAGAGGACTCGGTAAACCCAAATGATCAGTGGTTGCACAATAGGTGCCATACCCGGCCGACTGTAGTGCGGCTCGGTAGAGTAAAATAGATACATATATATAATGCATGTAGGACTCATTGGAATCATGTTCTGAACATTTTGGAGTGACGTAACGTCGATATTCTCCGTACACATTATTAGGATTAACTCTTCATCAAGAATATTATAAGAATCAGGAAGTACCAACAACATTGATAACATAAGAATAAGAGGAGCAACCTCAACATCAATTGTTCCATAGGAAGGAAACAATGTAAGTACTGCTAGCTTCTAAGAGTAGAGTATCTTTGGAAGCTCGTTCATTGTATTATGTACAATCGGAGTCGTACAAAAGAAGGAAAGGGATAGCCTCACATTACTTGTATATACTGCCCCAATCTCAAGCTATGCAATTGTCACGACTCCTTAGTCTACAATAAGAGAAACGACACTATCGTTATCATTTAAGTGTCGTAACTATTGTGTATCGACCACAACCTATTTTACGATGAAACGGACAACACCTACCCTATATATATGACTTCACACAAGTCAAAACAATCACCAAACATACCAAAAAACGTCAATAATAATCTAATTGAGCCTCCCAAAACAGTCTACACACAACCTAATAACTTCATACATAAGACGACCACCGTAGTCGTGTCAAACGACCCGGAAATGTTACGACGAACGACCATAACACAAACCTACATATATATGGTATTTATCCATACCATTCCTCCTCCAAAACTTCACAATACAGTAGTAAAACACGTAGCCCAACAGTAACACAAAACAATCCGCAAAACAGTCCGCTACAAGTGAATAACTCGAACTCACGGCTTCCTATCACTGTCCCGTGAGTTCTTACAAGTATAAAACGAATTACCATGAATTTAAAGCACAAAAAAATGTATGAAAGAGAGCATTAAACTCACCTTACTTTCTGGGTAACTCAACCCTTATCTTGGTTCTTCAAACTCTAGGGTTTACCCCCAATTTGAACTTGAAAGAGAGGGAAAATCAATTAGGGTTTGTGGATAACTTTTGGGAGGAAGTTTGCAGGGGTTTAGGTCTGGTTATTTGTGAAATATAATGAGGGATATATTTCAGGAGATAATCCTTTTAACGGGATCTTTGGATGACCCGAAATTGCCTCTTTTTGGGCTATCCTTTAACCAAGTAGGTGACCCACCTACTTGTCACCTAGCAGCTTGTGCAGTCTCGCAAAAATCACTATATCTCTCTACTCCAATGTCGTATTGATAAGAGGTTTAATGAGTTGGAAACTAGACTCATATATATTCAATTTTGTGGGTATATAATCCTGTAATTACAAGTAGATTGGGAGAAAATCTTAATAACATTTGACCTAAAGTTTAAGTAAAAATATGAACCCACGTTGCGACAACTCTTGTCGACTTTTGTTTCATAACTCGTTTGACTTCAAGACTATGATACGGATATTATATGATTAAAATACCTTAAAACACGACTTCTTGAGAATATCAAGCACCCCTAGGTTTACCCAAAAATATGAGTTACAACATCCTTGATTTGTTTAACTTCTAATACGTGTTAATCACTCTTATACACTCTTGTATCATTTAAGATCAATAGGATTAACTTATTATCATCTCAAAGATAATATCTTCTCATGCTTACGTGTCTCACCCTCGAGACAGCTTATCCTCGAGACATCTCACTTTGCTCATTCTTTTGGCTCGAGGATAACCTGTCTCGAGGGCCAAAGCTTCACATCTCATTTGGTTTGCTTTATTTTTCCTTACAGTCAATTTTAATATCAATTTACATATTTTCTCAATTTTTGCCAAGTGAAATCTCGTGTCCTTAAAACCACATATAAATTCAATTGTTATCCATTTTTAGGGTAAACATACACATAAGTAATGTTGGTATGTAACTCATATAGTAAAAATCTCGTGACTACTTGTAATGATTTAATATTAATTATAGTATACATTGTAATTTTACAGGCTATAATAGGTAACTTTCTATCTTTTGTTGGTTACTAATTAAAATTAACTTAATTAGTTTCATGATAGTGGAAAATTTCTTAACTGTAAAAATTTAAAGTCATTATGGGAATTATATAGAGTTCGTAGGCGGGTTCGTGTGCGAGTTGTAGGGCTTTTTCACTTTTAGCCTGCGCCAAAAACTATTTATATTTGGTAATCGAAAAATTGTAAAAATGTATACGGTTAAAACCAGGCCCACTCGATTTTACTATTTGACCGAGGCCAGGGAGTTGTATCGAAGGCCAGCTCCGCAGTGGATCAGACCAAAGCACAAGGATGAGGTACCGAGTTTGGGATTCGAGGTACCTATCGAGATAGAGACCGAGACCAAATGAGACAGACATCGAGCGAGATCGAAGATAACATAATAACAGAAAGACGAGATATCCGTGACTGAGAGATCATGGCGGAAATCTCAGAATGGATCAAATCAGGAACAGTTAATTAGCTAATCATGGGATTTCTTTCTGTAATTAGAGTTATACCATAAGTAGAATTCCTCTACTATATAAAGGGGAGTTCTAATCATTTGTAAGACACATTGTTCACACATATCAAAGCAATATAACACTTTCTCTTTAGCTTATACTCTTGTACATCAGCTTGTTTATTTCCTAACTATTTTGGTACCGACCGGTTCGAGGGCACTCTAGCTCGAGGGCTGAATTATGTTTCAACATTGGTTTGATTTATCTTATTATTAATTTCTATTGCTAACCTTCATATTTATCAATTGGTATTAGGTGAAATCATATGTCCTTAAAACCACATATAAGTTTAATTATTATCCGATTTTAAGGGTAAAAAATTTGGCGACAACTTGGGGCTAAGGATAATAGTGATTGCTTAATATTAATCTGATAACACACACTACTTTACGCTTGTTCTTGTAAGTATTTTTGTTTTCAAGATAAACATGTCAAACCCACAACAGCTCCTACACATGGTGACAACGGCCTCAAATTTCATGGGGAAAACGACAATATAGATGCCCCAGGCATCGAGGTGCCTTAGGATGATCTCGAGGGAGTAACAATTGCAAATTCCATCGACATCAGTTCACATATCACCCTAAATGAAAATCTGGACACTGATCTAGAATGTAGCGTATGCAGGGAAGGTCGATCAAGTGGTTTAGGTACGCAGGGCAGAGAAGACGGTGGAGTCAACCTCCAATTGATATTTGAGATGCTACAGGATCAGCAAGCCGCTATAGCACAACTACAAAATCATTACCGAGTACCAAGTGGGGTCGAACCTCACCCTCACCAGAAGCTGTTTGAAGGGTCGAACCTGTACCGAAGAAATCAAATGTCAATGAATCGGGACTAACCCCTCCATTATGAAAATGCTCGAGGAGCTCACTACACGAATTGAATCAGGAGAAAAGAAGATCGAGGCGAACGATAACAAAGTAGAAACATATAACTCCTGGGTTGACCAAATACTAGGGGCACCACTGATTCTAAAGGGTTTGGATTAGAAGAAGTTCGTGCAGAAGCCTTTCCCCCCAAATGCGGCTCTGAATCCCATTCCGAAGAAATTCCGCAAACCTGAAATTCCCTAATACAATGGTACCACCGACCCTAATGAGCATGTCACTTCTTATACATGCGCAATAAAAGGGAATGACTTAGAAGATGATGATATTGAATCCTTTCTACTGAAGAAATTTGGAGAAACTTTATCAAAAGGGGAAATGATATGGTATCACAATCTGCCACCCAATTCCATCGATTCCTTCACCATGCTTGCAGATTCCTTCGTGAAGGCACACGCCGGAGTAATAAAGGTTGCGACGAGGAAGTCGGACCTCTTCAAAGTAAAACAAAAAGACAACAAAATGTTAAGGAAATTCATATCTCGATTCGCGATGGATCACGTGGACCTACCCCCGATCACAGATGATTGGGTTGTTCAAGCCTTCACTCAAGGTTTGAACGAGCGAAGTTCGATAGCATCATGAGAGCTGAAGCAGAATTTAATTGAATATCAAGCAGTGACCTGGGCCGATGTTCATAATCAGTACCAGTCAAAGATCAGGGTCTAGGATGATCAACTAGGGATCCCTTCCGCTTCCGTCTACCCAAACAGGCCCGTCGGAAGAGTTTTCAAAGTGACATCGACAGGGAGCCCTGATCGAACAGAGATCAGTATCAACCATGCAACGCAGATCATAGAAATAACGGCCTAATACGTAACCCCATTTGAAATGATCGAGGACAGAGCTCTCGAGGGATCATGAACAAAGATGGCTTCGATAAACATGCCGATCCCACAGAAGCACCACAATTATCAGAATACAACTTCAGCATCGACGCATCAGGTATCATATCAACCATTGGGAGAATCATGGATACTAGATGGCCCATACCCTTACAGACCGATCTAGCCTAAAGAAACCCTAACAAAATATGCAAATACATGGTACCCATGGTCATAAAATCGAAGACTGGAGACAACTAAGGGAGGAGGTAGCCCGTCTATTCAACGAGGGTCACCTTCGAGAATTCTTGAGTGACCTAGCTAAAAATCACTTTAGAGACAGGGATGCAAATAGGAAAAAAAATAAGAATAACCACAACACATGATTCACATGATCGTTGGTGGGGTCGACATACCATAAGGGCCTATGTTCAAACGAACCAAGGTGTCGATCACCAGGGAGAAACGAACTCGAGACTATGTACCAGAAGGCACCTTGTCGTTCAATGACGAGGAAGTAAAAGGGATCTCACGACCCCACAATGATTCATTGGTAATCTCTATTCTTATGAATAAAATTCATTTCAAACGTGTTTAGTTTGATCCAGGGAGCTCGACCAATATTATTTGATCAAGGGTTGTGGAGCAGCTCGGCCTACAGGATCAGATCGTTCCCGAAACACGGGTTCTCAATGGTTTCAACATGGCAAGTGAAACAACTAAAGGTGAAATCATCTTACTAGTAAACGTAGTTGGGAATATTCAAAAAACCAAGTTCCATGTGATCGAGGGCAATATGAGATACAACACCCTGCTCGGGAGACCCTAGATTCACAACATGAGGGCGGTCCCCTCAACTCTTCACTAAATGCCGAAATTCTCGACACCGGATGGGGTAAAAGTCGTGTATGGGAAACAAAATTCTTCCAAACAAATGTTCGCGTTCGATGAAGTAATACCGGTATCGTCGCTTTCATCAGTAAAGGGATCAAAGTCAAAAGAAAAAAAAGAGGTTAAATAGCAAGCACAGGTACCAGCCTCGAACTAATAAGAAGAACGAGGGGCGGACGAGGATGACGAACATTGGATTCCCTGATCCTTCATAATTCCTGATGACTCCAACGCCACAAAATCAATGATCGAAGAGCTGGAGCAAGTCATACTGGTCGAGTACCTACCCGAGCAAAAGGTATACCTGGGCACAGGGTTAAACCTCGAGCTCAGGGAAAACTCATTAAATTCCTTATTGATAATATGTATTATTTTTCTTGGTCCCACCTTGATATGACAGGGATCCCACCGGAGATCACTACCCATCGATTGAGCTTGGACCCAAAGTTCCAGCCGGTAAAGCAAAAGAGAAGGCCCCAATCCGAGATTAAACATGGCTTTATTAAGGACTAGGTAACCAAACTTCTCAAAATAGGGTCCATTCGGGAGGTAAAATATCCCGAATGGCTAGCAAACATAGTTGTAGTCCCTAAAAAAGGGAATAAACTTAGAATGTGCGTAGACTATAAGGATTTAAACAAAGCATGCCTGAAAGATTCCTTTCCTTTGCCGAATATCGATCGCATGATCGATGACTCGGCCAGCCTCGAGATCCTTAGCTTTCTCGATGCCTACTCCAGGTACAATCAAATAAAAATGAACTCGGAGGATCAGGAAAAGACTTCATTCATCACTAAGTACGGCACCTATTGTTATAACGTAATGCCGTTTGGACTAAAAAATGTCGGTGCTACTTATCAACACCTAGAAAATCGAATGTTCGAAGAACAAATAGGTAAATCAATGGAGGTTTATATTGATGATATGCTAGTTAAGTCCCTGCGAACAGTGGACCATTTGAAACATTTGCAGGAGACCTTCGGCATACTAAGAAAGTACAACATGAAACTCAACCTGGAGAAATCGAGGCATCGAGATCATTCCCGATAAAATCAATCCCATCGAAGATATCACAGTCGTGGATAATGTTAAGGCCGTACAAAGGTTAACAGGGCGCATAGCCGCCCTAGGCCGATTCATTTTAAGGTCCTCAGATAGAAGTCACCGGTTCTTCTCACTGCTAAAAAGAAGAACAACTTTTCATGGACCCCAGAATACCAACAAGCATTGGAGGAGCTAAAACGGTACCTCTCGATCCCTCCATTGCTTCATTCTCCAAAAACGGACGAGCAACTTTACTTATACTTAGCAGTCTCCAAAATTGTGGTAAGTGGGGTCCTGGTTTGAGAAGAGAAAGGTACGCAATTTCCTGTTTAATATGTTAGTCGAACCCTAGGTGAAGCTGAGACCTAGTACCCACACTAATAAAATTAGCGCCTGCTCTAATAAGCTCCTCTAGGAAATTAAAATCATATTTTCAGTGTCACACAATTTGTGTGGTGACTGACTACCTATCCCCTTCGCAATATTTTGCATAAGCCCGAACTCTCGGGCAGATTGTCCAAATGGGCCGTTGAAATCAGCGGGTATGATATCGAGTATCAACCCCGAACAACCATCAAGTCTCAAATCTTGGCAGACTTTGTGGCTGACTTTACGCTAGCCCTCGTACCCGAGGTCGAAAAGGAACTATTATTAAAATCGAGTACATCATTGGGGTCTGGATGCTTTTCACAAATGGCGCTTCGAACGCGAAGGGGTCTGGGCCAGGCATCATTTTAAAGCCGCACATAGTTAATACAATTAGACAGTCTATCAAAACTTCAAAATTGACTAACAATGAGGTCGAGTATGAGGCCATGATTGCAGGTATCGAGCTAGCTAAGAGTTTGGGATCAGAGGTCATCGAGGCCAAATGTGACTCCCTACTTGTGGTAAACCAAGTCAACAGAACTTTCAAGGTTCAAGAAGATCGAATGCAAAGGTACTTGGACAAACTACAAGTGATTCTACATCGGTTTAAACAGTGGACCCT
Source organism: Nicotiana paniculata (assembly GCA_005239505.1). Taxonomy (NCBI): domain Eukaryota; kingdom Viridiplantae; phylum Streptophyta; class Magnoliopsida; order Solanales; family Solanaceae; genus Nicotiana; species Nicotiana paniculata. The sequence goes on along the minus strand of MDKI01225248.1, from coordinate 29,180 downwards.
ACAACATGTACCTCGAAAACAAAACAACAAGGTCGATGCCCTTGTAAATTTAGGGTCATCAGTTGAAGACGATGAGCTTAGCTCGGGGATTGTTGTACAACTTTGGAGGTCAGTAATCGAAGAAGGCCACACCGAAATAAACTCCACAAGTTTGACCTGGGATTGGAGCAATAAATATATCGAGTACCTGAAGATTGGGAAGCTTCCATCGGATCCTAAGGAATCAAGGACTCTACGTACGAAGGCCGCACAGTTCACATTAGCCAAGGATGGAACATTTTATAGAAGGATGTTCAATGGACCATTGGCAATATGTTTGGGTCTAGGAGATACCGACTACGTCCTACGGGAAATTCACGAAGGCACTTGCAGAAATCATTCTGGTGCTGAGTGATTGGTCCACAAAGTCATTAGAGCAGGATACTATTGGGTCGATATGGAAATGGATACAAAAGATTTTGTTCGAAAGTGTGACAAATGTCAAAGGTATGCACCGATGATTCACAAACCCAGGGAGCAACTCCACTCACTCTTATTACCATGGCCATCATGAAATGGGGAATGGACATCACAGGCCCTCTCCTATCGGCCTCAGGTAAAGCTCAATTCATTTTGTTTATGACTGACTATTTATCTAAGTGAGTTGAAGCACAGGCCTTCGAGAAAGTCAGAGAAAAAGAAGTCATAGATTTAATCGGGGACCATATTATATGTCGATTCGGGATACCTGCCGAGATTGTAGGCGACAATGGAAAACAATTCGTCGGCAGAAAAGTGACAAAGTTTCTCGAAGACCACAAGATAAAAAGGATTCTATCAACGCCGTATCATCCTAGTGGGAATGGACAAGACGAATCAACAAACAAGACCATCATTAAAAATCTGAAGAAAGATTGATCGACGTCAAAGGAAAATGGAGAGAAATATTTCTCGAGGTCCTTGGGCATACCGTACAACGTCAAAATCCAGTACGGGGGCAAACCCGTTCTCTTTAGTCTATGGTGCCGAAGATATGATACCGGTCGAAGTCGGGCAACCTAGATTTAGGTTTTGATATGAAATAAAAGAGTCAAATCACGAGGCTATGAATACAAGCCTCGAATTGCTCGACGAAAGATGGGAAGCCACCCTCGTTCGAATGGCCGCACAGAAACAGCGGATCAAAAGATATAACAATCGAAGAGCCAATGTTCGACACTTCAAAATCGGGGACTTAGCTCTGAGATAAGTCACTAATGATACTCAAAACCCAAACGAAGGAAAACTTGGCCCGAACTAGGAGGGACCGTATCAGGTCCTCGATATCGTCGGAAAAGGATCCTACAAACTTGGCACGATAAACGACGAGCAATTACCAAATAATTGGAAAATATCATTCCTCAAACGATATTACTGCTAGGTATGACCTTCTCCGTCTTTATTTATATTTTATATTAACCGATTTCACGTATTCAATCGAATACATCAAGGGATTCTTCAACACAAAGTCCTTAGGTCTGAAAGCACGCGTTGAACTCTTTTTCCCTTAGACCGGTTTTTGTCCCAAATGGGTTTTTCCGGCGAGGTTTTTAACGAGGCAACCATTGTTCGTGCTAACTTAGAGAAATTCAATAGTATTCGAGGCTTCTTTACAATCAACCTCGAATACTGGGGGGCATAACCCTCGAATGTTATAAGGAAAGTACTTCGTGTCAACAAAGTCGCGATAGATAAATTTTGTAATGGTCAAACGGTTGAACGAACCATGCCCATGTAGATTACTCTAGCCCTAATGGCAAACATGTACGCATGTATAATATTTTGAAAGAAGTATTTTTCCTTTCCAGGTATTTCATGCCTTAGAGAATTTTTTACTTTACAATTTCGTACTTGTGATCTATTGTAGAAAATGGCTTAAGGTTCAATCACAACTAAAGTTCGAACAATTGACCACGCACTCGCCTAAAAATTGACATGATCGAATTACTAAAACCTCGAGATCGTAAGACCTTAAGAAGGAAACCCTTGATTTTATCAGCCACGACCACACCACTCGGGGACTAATACATCGAACAAGTTCGAAGTATAATAGGGAAACAAGTCCAAAAGAAAAATACCAAGCTAAAGGCTACGGCCAAATTAACACGGTTCGAAGACGTCTGATTTTCGTTATAAAACAGGCCTAAACCGGTTAAAAAGGCTACCCTCCGCTAAATTACTAAGGATCTCGATGATATCGACCCTCGAAAACCCTAATGGGTGCAAAGTCGTTCGAACTCTCGAAAAAATTCTTTATTTTATGCTAAGGCATTGCGAAACAAAAGGTCTCGATAATATCGACCCTCAAAACCCCTCATGGGTACGGAATTAAACTCTCGAGAAAATTCCTTATTTCATTCTAAGACATAACATATTTTATATTATTAAATAATAAACTTTTCAAGCCGATAAGGGGGGAAATTCCATTCTTTTCTAAAGCCATATCGGCCTAATTCAAGAGCCTAAGGGATATTTAATTTCTGAGTTCAAGAAATCATCCTCACTCAACTACTTCGAGTTCGAGAATGTACCCACTCGATTATAAAGACTACACTAGTCCAACTTCGGTCAAATTGCCTAAGTTTCGAACTTGTAAACAAAATCTTCATAAGGCATGGATAAAATAAAATTTTCATAAGTCATGAACGAAACAAAATTTTCATAAGGCAGGAAATGAAATAAAGACAAATCAGAGAGAAAAGAGATCTTTTATATAAATGTGAAGATATTAGGATCTATCAGGGTCCTACACAAGAGATCAAAACAAAGAAAAAACCTAAGGTTCCTTACTATTCTCGGGGGAAGCTTCTTCTCCACCAAGGTCCCCCCGTTCTCGGACCCACTCTCGGTGTCATCATCATCATCATCATCGGAGGTCAGTACCTTAGCATCGTATTCGTGCTCTTTGGCCTTTTGTATCTCATCAGTAAGATCAAAACACCGAGCATGGATCTCCTCAAGGGTTTCTCTCCGAGATTGGCACTTGGGGAGTTCGACAACCCACTGTGCCCGATTTTGGGCGACCTCGACAGCTTCTCTTTCTTGAGCTTGAGCAACTATAGCATCAGACCGATAGACGGCGACGATTTCCTCCGCATCGGCCTTAGCCTTTTCCGCCTCAGATTTTGCCTTTACAAGTTCGGTGGCTAACCGAGTCTCAAGCTCCTCTATTTTCTTTGCCTGGGCTGAGCTATTTTCCTTCATACCCTAAAGTTGACTTTCGGCCGATGACAATTGGGCTCGAGCAGCCTCCTTCTCTGAAGCAAGGCAGTCCATATTTTGTTTCCACCCCAAAGTCTCCACCTTCATCATATTGACCACCTCACAGAAATGCTCGATCCTCTCAACCTTCTGCTGAACCTGTGAGATTGAAGTATTAGCCATCGTCCACGAACTGATGCGATGAGCTTCTAAGATTTTCATTACCTGCTCAATCAGGTCGGTCTGATCTTTGTGAGTCGTGGCCAACTCGGCTCAAAGCTCCTTGATCTCTTATTATTTTTTCGCACTGAGAAGTTTGAGGGAATTTCTCTCCTCCTTGAGCCCTTGAAAATCGGCCTCACATCGACTTAGTTCTGCTCAAGATTTGGAAAACGCCTCCTGATAGAGTGCCAAGGCCTTTACGGAAATAAGAAAGGAAATTAGACAGGAAAAGAAGAAATAAAAATAAGTGCGATAACGACAACGGGAGTTGAGACTTGCCCGATTCAGGGCTTGTTGAGCCTCATCAAAGAGACTCGATGCTTCGCTCAGGCAGGTAGCGTCTTCGACCCCGGTAAAGTAACCATGGAAAGGGTCCTCCCTTCCGTGGGCTCCTTCTGCATCGGGAGTCCTCATATCTTGGGCCTACCGAATTGCCTCCTCGAAAAATGCAGGGAGAGTCAGCGAGTCCCCAATTTCTATTGCCCCAAGTAGGTCACTTGGGGCATTCTCTTCACTTCGAAGGACCTCAGAGCTGGCCCCTTCAGACATGCCCGCCGTTTGATCATTTCAATGAGAAGAATCTTCAGTCTTTGATAGCTCAGGGAATTCGCCCGAGTCCTTTTCCAAGAACCCCTCGGATCGAGGTGGAATCTCTTCAACCCCCACCGACTCAGCGACCTTTGAGGCCTCGGTGTTCCTCTTCACTCGAGCCACCAGTTCGGAGCCGTCTTCTTCTTCTTCTTCTTCCTCTATTAGGCAGCAAAGTACCTCAGCAGGCAGGGCGACAATGTCTTTATTTGGATTACGAGCCAAATTTTTTTTGGGCTTTGAATTCTCGGAGCTTGAGGTCCTTTTCCTCTTCTTATCCTTCGCCAGTTTCGGGACCGGGGTCGAAGTCTCCTCCTCACCAGACGGGGGCCTCATGACAACATATTTGCTGAGGCTTGTATGAAAGGAAATTAAGTAAGAGACATTTTAACAAAAATCATCAAATGCGTTAAAGGGGGCTCACAATGATTTTTGGCCTCCCATCGGCCCTTTTCTAGATCGCTCCATGAGCGCTCAGCATACAAAGAAAGTCGAGGCCAGTTTCTGAACCCAACTATCGAGGTTAAGAATTGCACCGGGCATCCAAGCAACCGCTACTTCATGGAAAAGGATATCGATGAGAAGAAGCGAAGGGAACAAATCAATAAATGGAAGCTACCAGTGGGATTGTACTTACGCTTCATAGGAAATGGCATCTTCTCGGTTGGGATTAGGTCGGAAGTCCTCACTCGAACGAATTGGCCCATCCATCCTCGATCCTTGTCCTTATCTATGCTCGAGAAAAATACCTTGGTATCCCGACGCTATAGTTTTATCAACCCTCCTCAATAAAATCGGGGGATATACAACCTGATGAAGTGATCGAGGGTGAAAGGCATCCCCTCAACTTTGCTCGCGAAAAATCGGAGTAGAATAACAATCCGCCAAAAGGAGGGATATATTTGGCCCAGGGTTATTTGATACTTGCGATAGAAATTGACGATAATAGGATCGAGGGGGCCCAGCGTGAAAGGTTAAGTGTAAACACTCAGAAACCCTTTCACGTAGGTAATGATGTCTTCTTCGGGGGCCGGAATCACTATCTCTTTTCCTTCCCAGTTGTAGTCTTTCTTCACCTGCTTGAGAAAGTCCTCAGTTATCAAGCATATATACCTTGACATTGGTTCGCATCGACTAGGGACCGACGGAGTTTTCTCGATCTTAAAGTCGGAAGTGAGGACGCACCCCCCGGGGAACATACTCCTCATGGCGTGGCTCCATCGGTGTTTTGTCGTCGGCCGACCGCGATGAAGAAGCACTTTCCTTTTGGGGAACAGTTTTTGATGTTTTTACCATTTGGATTTGAATTTAAATATAGATGAAGATAATGTTGTAAGAAGAGGATAGCAGTGAAAATCATAGATTTGCAGATGAAGAACTTAGAAGATGTGAAAAGCTTTGGAGATTAGAGAAGGTTGAAGGTAAAAGTTTGAAAGAGTGTAAAAAGAGGCCTATTTATTGGATTCACGGCGACGGTTCAAGGGCACTAGTGTCCGACCACCAGCTAACACACATTAATAACTTGGGGAACTGTACCGACGGGACATTTCAGTCACTTCCATCGCTTACGTCACGAGGGTGACGTCATGATAGGTCGATGTAAAAATCGAAGGGTCAATTCATTTCTTATCATTACACTCCAAAAAATAAGGGGATTAGTTGTATACGATTAAAATCGGGCCCACCCGATCTTACTATTTGACCGAGGCCATGGAGTTGCATCAAAGACGGCCTCCCCGTGGATCAGACAAAGAACGGGGATGAGGTACCAAGTTTTGGATTCGAGTTACCTGTTGAGATCGAGGCCAGTAGCGACCGAGACCAAATGAGACAAACATCGTGCGAAATCGAAGATAGCATAATAACAGAAAGGCGAGATATCTGTGATTGGTTCCTAGCATGCTAGAAACCTACAGGGAACAAGATCCAGATCGAAGACATTTCTTTCACTCTTTTATACCCCTCTCTTCTTAGTTGCTCCTCTTTCTAGGGATCTAATGGTCTCGTAGAACACCTTCTTGTGACTATATTGAAGAATTCTTTCCCCCCTTTGAGTTCTCGAGAGAAAGGGTCCAAGCCATAGGAAAATATCCAGTTTCTCTCGCAACATATCTAGTTTATCCTGAAGCAGCATTTCTCGAAGTAGTATTCCCATAAGTAGAGGATGAAACCCTTGCTTTTTTATCCCGACGAGGCGTAGACGAGCGAGAAGAACCAAGGAAAGAGGGACGAGTCCATATCGTAGTGACCCTAAGACTGTGTTATTGCAAACTGGGAATGCCTTCCAAGTCTATAGTCTTATAAAAGTTGTCGCATTCCCTCTTCAGTTATCGTGAAATTATGAGGATTCTTATCTGAATAATAATAACAGGGGGAATTCAGAAATTTTTAAATTGCAACTGCTTGATAAAAAAATAAAAATAAAGACCTCTTCTGGTTTCAACAACCTCTTGTAAGTCTTCTTTTCGATTATAATCGATCGAATCGACCATTTCGCTATATAAAGAATAATCGATTTGAACAGGCCGTAAGAACGAAAATGTCACAATATTTTTTTGACACATGTAAAAGTGATGGAAAACAAAGAATATCTTTTACATACCCGCCAAGTTTATCAACTTTTTGGAAAACGATAAAAAGAAGAATACCCTTATTGTCACTCCAAAAAATGCTCCCTAATGTTAGAGAGAGTTAGAATAAATAGGATTCATACTATCTTTCTTCCGAATACCGATTACCAAGAATTTGAACAAAAAATGGATACGGTTGATAAAAAACCATTATCAACAGAAATTGACGAGTTCTTAACTTTAATCCATGAATTTGGTAACGAACCAAAATTGTGTTTAATTTGAAAGACCTTTCTTTATTTTCAGACCAAGACCAGGGAAGAATAAATTCAGAAAAAAGAACTTTCACATAGATCGATCATAGGTCTGTCTGTGCCTTTAGACGAAAAAGAAAGAGTAGAAAGATAGGTTGTAGGAGAAAAAAGTCTGTACTTATTCATTATACCAGCGGAGGCTCTGGGTAGATTTATTCTACCAGCGGTTGTCGATTGATAGGCAACCCTATCTCTATTCAAAAGGAGTGGAGATCATGGCGGAAATCTCGGAACTGATCAAATCAGGAACAGTTAATTAGCTAATTATGGGATTTCCTTCTATAATAGAGTTATACCATAAGTAGAATTCTACTATATAAAGGGAAATTTTAATCATTTGTAAGACACATTGTTCACACATATCAAAACAATATAACACTTTCTCTTTAGTTTATACTCTTGTTCATCAACTTGTTTATTTCGTAACTATTTTGGTATCGACCAGTTCGAGGGCACTTTAACTCTAGGGCTGAATTATGTTTCAACACTGGTTTGCTTTATCTTATTGTTAATTTCTATTGCTAATCTTCATATTTATCAATTGGTATTTGGTGAAATCATGTGTCCTTAAAACCACATTATAAGTTTAGTTGTTATCCGATTTTAAGGGTAAACAAAAAATTTATATATTTTTTTGTATATAACATACAATATATATATACATATACATATATATATATACATACAAAAATAGCGGTTATACAGTCAAAAATTGAAAAGGAAAACAAACGATTCGTACGCGAGTTGTTAAGTTCTGTCTCTCTTAACCTCACATATCTTTGGTTCAAGGAAGATTAGGGGAAGGGTGAGGCCTTGGAGGAGAGTTTATTTCATTAGGAGAAGTATATTGTTCTTCTTCCTCTTTGATTATTTGGAACATCAGAAGGTAGCTAACTTACATTTACTTTCTCCTTTCTTCAGAATTTTAAGATATTGAAAAGAGTGACATGGCTCATCGCCTTCAATTTTACATCCTAAAAAAGGGAAATAACATGTGGTCACCTATACTTTCCCTCTTGTTTCCTCTTTTATCCTCAAACCAACAAAAGTCTGAGGAGGATAGTATGTATATAGATTTTACCCTTGTCTGTTAAAAGTAGAGAGGTTACGCTATTTCCGTTTTTCTCCCCAAACCAAAAAGAGCATTAGTTTCCACATGGGATTTTAATGTGATTTATGAAGCATTTGTTCACCGATAGTGTTATGGTTTAGATTGTTCTTAGGATTCGGCAAAAGTTGCTAAGCTAGTTTTTGTTTGAACATCATCCTAGCATACAATTTTTCGGATAATCATCTGAAAGTATTTAGATGCTTCATAAGGGTAACTTGACGTTCAAAACCATAATCATTTTAGTAAAAGTTGCTTAAAGTGATCATTACCAGTAAACAGTAATAACTTGCTGGGAGTAAACATAGAGCACCCTCTCTGGGATCACCTGTTGGCCAAACTTTGTCCACTACTGATAAAAGTAAAAGTCGTAGAACTTGCTAAAAGCAGTAAAAGATCTGGAATTTAGACGCTGTGAACTTTGAGCCAAAAGGCTAGGCTCTAAATCTATCTATACCTGTTTGTATACGGTCGATATCAGATACGTCCGATTTTATGGGTTCGAGGAGTCACTCCGAGCCCGAGTTCAGAATGGACCAAGCAAGCTCAGTAGATCGAGCTCGAGCCTGATGACGGAGTATAAGGGCCAAGGACCGAAGCGTACAATGAATAGTGGGGCCGAGTATGACCTACCCCGAGATAATGCCGTTATGGGTTTGTAACATAATGGACGAGATTCCCACAATGACACAAAGATCAAGGCGTGAATTCCGGAACGGATTTGTACGAATTCGTACTAGGTGGTTAGACAGCTGTACAATTAGACTCCTTACTAGAAATGGAAATGTACCTTATTTAGGACTACCCTATTATATAAAGGGGAGCCCATTCATTTGTAAATATCAGCAATAATTGGCAAAGAATATACACTCTTACTTTTCCAATCATCTTTCATCAGAATTGTTCCTTAGCTTTATTGTCCTTTATTTACTGTTCATATTAGTGTACCTCGAGGCCCTCACAGCTCGAGGCCGAGACTTGCTCATACATAGGTTTGAACTAGCTTGCTCACTTAACTTATACGTTTGCCTTCTTGTTTATCAATTAGTATTGTACGATCATGTATCTTTAAGACCTCAGCACAAATTTAATTGTTACTCAGATTTTAGGGTAAAATGTTTGGTGCCCACCGTGGGGCCTAAATATAATAGTGGTTGTTTCAGTGCTGATTTTTGATAACACACATTATTTTCACACTTGTTCTTGTCAAAGATCCTTTGTTTTCAGGTTAAAACATGTCAAACTCACAAAACGCACCCGTACACAGCAATGATGGCCTTGTATTTCATGGGGAAAACGAGGCAGTTGCTCCAAGGACCGGTGTACCACCGCTTAACCCCAGGGTTATGCCTATTGCGGAACCAGTCGGTATTAGTTCGCACATTGCTTTGAATGCGGACTTGGGTGCAGACCTCGGAGGAAGCGTACGCGGGGAGGTACGACCTGGTGGTCAAGGAACACAGGGTCTAGGAGATGGGGGAGTTAGCCTCCAAGTAATCTTCGAAATGCTACAAGCTCAGCAGGTTTCTATCGCTTAGCTACAAAGTCAACAAAAAACTCCGAGTGTGGTTGAACCAAAAATTGCTTGCCCTACTGAGCCGGTGCTGGAAAGGTCGAACGGTAATGGATCGGGGACTGATCCTACAATCATGAAAATGCTCGAAAAGCTCGCCAAAATAATCAAGTCATGAGAAAAAATGATCGAAGATAATGACAAAAAGGTGGAGACATACAACTCCCGAGTCGTTCAAATACCAAGGGCACCTCCGATTTTAAAGGGTTTGGACTCAAAAAAGTTCGTGCAGAAGCCTTTTCCCCCGAGAGCGGCCCCGAAGCCTATTCCAAAGAAGTTCCGTATGCCAAACATACCTAAATATAACGGGACCACCGATCCTAACGAACATATCACTACGTACACATGCGATATAAAAGGGAATGAATTAGAAGACGATGAGATCGAGTCCGTATTGTTGAAAAAATTTGGGGAAACCCTATCAAAGGGAGCAATGATTTGGTATCACAACTTGCCATGTTAGCTGATTCTTTTTTGAAGGCGCAGGCCGGGGCCATAAAAGTTGCAACGAGGAATTCAGATGTTTTCAAGATAAGACAAAGAGACAGCGAGATGCTGAGGGAGTTCGTGTCCCGATTCCAAATGGAGAGAATGGAGTAACCACCAGTTACGGATGATTGGGATGTTCAAGCTTTCACACAAGGGTTGAATGAACGAAGTTCAGTAGCGTCACGACAGTTTTGAATATCCTGCTGTTACATGGGCAGATGTACATAATCGTTATCAATCAAAGATCAGGGTCGAGGATGACCAACTGGAACCTCCTCTGGGTCATTTCACCTGAACAGATTGGCGGTAAAATCCTTGAGGGATAGCGATAGAGAATAGAGGTCAAACAGATAACAGTACCAGCAATGTGTCGCAGATCGAAGAAACAACAGTTCGGGACGCAATCCTCCCCGGAATGATCGAAGAAATAATCTAGGGCAAAATCGTCGGGGACTCATGAGTAAGAATGGATTTGATAAGTACACCGATCCCCCAGAAGCACCTCGATTATCGGAGTACAACTTCAGCGTCGATTCCTCGGGTATCGTTCCCGCCATTGGAAGGATTAAAGACACCATGTGGCCTAGACCTATACAAACTGACCCTTCTCAGAGGAATCCTAACTTGATGTGAAAATACCATGGCACACATGGCCACAGGACCGAAGACTGCAGACAATTGAGAGAGGAAGTAGCTCAATTATTTAACGAAGGCCACCTCCGAGGGTTCCTGAGTGACAGAGTCAAAAATCACTTCAGGGAAAGAGACATCAATAGAAACAATGAATAAGAAGAGCCTCAGCATGTCATACACATGATCGTTGGTGAGGTCGACATCCCACAAGGACCTGTCTTCAAACGCACCAAAGTGTCGATCACAAGGGAGAAGCGGACCCGAGACTACATTCCCGAAGGCACCCTTACTTTCAACGATGAGGATACAGAAGGCCTCTCTCAGCCACACAATGACACCCTGGTAATTTCTATTTTGCTAAATAAATTCAAGTTAAACGTGTTCTTGTGGATCAAGGTAGCTCGGCAAACATAATCAGCTCAAGGTTCGAAGAGCAGCTCGGACTGCTAGATCAAATCATACCCGCATCTCGAGTCCTGAACGGTTTTCACATGGCTAGTGAAACAACAAAGGGAGAGATAATCCTATGGGTGAACGTAGCCGGGACCATCCAGGACACAATTTCATGTCATCGAAGGTGAGATGAGGTACAACGCACTGCTCTGAAGGCCGTGGATCCATAACATGAGGGCGGTGTCGTCGACCCTTCACCAAATGATGAAGTTTCCAACAATAGATGGTGTGAAAATGGTTTACGGGGAACAACACGTAGCAAAGGAAATGTTTGCAGTTCATGAGTTGACACCGACACCAGCACCTTTGACCTCAAAAAAATCGAACATCAAAAACAAACAGATGGCTAAATAGCAATCACCGTCCCCATCCTCGATCGAGTTAGAGGAACAAGTAATCGAGAAGGAAGAAGAGGATTTCCTTACACCTCGAGTTTTGTCGTTCCCTAGGAATCAGATGAACCAAAATCAATGGTCGAGGAGCTGGAACAGGTGATATTGATCGAGCATCTGCCTGAACGGAAGGTATACCTTGGAACGGGATTAACCCCCGAACTCAGGAAAAAAACTCATTCAATTCCTTATCAATAACATAGATTGTTTTGCTTGGTCCCATTTAGACATGACCGGGATCCCACCGGAGATAACAACACATCGCCTAAGTCTGGACCCCAGGTTTAAGCCAGTGAAACAAAAGAGAAGGCCCCAGTCCGAGGTAACTAAACTTCTCAAAATAGGGTCTATTAGGGAAGTAAAATACCCCGAATGGTTAGCCAATGTGGTCGTAGTACCTAAAAAAGGAAACAAACTTAGAATGTGCGTAGATTACAAGGATTTGAACAAGGCACGCCCTAAAGAATCTTTTCCATTACCTAATATCGATCGTATGATCCATACCACGACCGGCCATGAGATCCTTACATTTCTCGATGCCTACTCTGGGTAAAATCAAATTCAGATGAACCCGGAGGACCAGGAAAAAACCTCATTTATCACCAAGTATGGAACATATTGTTACAATGTAATGCCCTCTGGGTTAAAAAATGCAGGAGCTACATACCAATGCCTAGTCAATAAAATGTTCGAGAAACAGATAGGTAAATCAATGGAAGTTTACATTGACGACATGTTAGTTAAGTCCCTGCGCGCAGAGGGACATTTGAATCATCTGCAGGCAACGTTCGGGATTGTGAGGAAATACAACATGAAACTCAACCCCGAGAAATGTGTTTTCGGAGTCAGCTCGGGCAAGTTCCTGGGTTTCATGGTGTCAAATAGGGCGATCGAGATCAACCCCAAAAAAATTAAAGCCATCGAAGACATCACCGTCGTGGACAGTGTAAAATCCGTACAATGACTAACCGGACGGATAGCTGCTTTGGGCCGATTCATCTCAAGGTCGTCTGATCGGAGTCACAAGTTCTTCTCCTTACTCAAAAAGAAAAATGATTTCGCGTGGACACCAGAATGCCAACTAGAGTTGTAGGAATTAAAGCGATACTTACCGAGCTCGCCTCTGCTCCACACCTTGAAGGCGTATGAGAAACTATACTTATACTTGGATGTGTCCAAAGTTGCGGTAAGTGGCGTACTCGTTCGAGAAGATTAAGGTACGCAATTTCCTTTTTATTATGTAAGTCGAACCTTAGGAGATGTTGAAACTAGGTATCCACACTTAGAGAAGTTAGCACTTGCAATAATAAGCTCATCTAGAAAATTGAAGCCATATTTCCAATGTCACCCCATATGTGTGTTAACTACTTATCCACTTCGAAATGTTTTGCACAAGCCCGAGTTGTCGGGCCGATTGGCCAAATGGGCCATCGAACTTGGCGGGTACAATATTGAATATCAACCCTGAACGGCTATCAAATCTCAAGTTATAGTAGACTTCGTGGCTGATTTTACACCAACCCTAGTACCCGAAGTGGAGAAGGAACTTCTACCAAAATTGGGTACGTCATCGGGGGTATGGACCCTCTTCACAGACGGAGCCTCGAATGTGAAAGGGTCCGGGCTCAGTATAGCTTTGAAACCGCCTACGGGTTGCATTAATAGAAAATCTATCAAAGCTCCCAGGTTGACTAACAATGAGGCCGAGTACGAGGCCATGATTGCAGGTCTCGAATTAGCTAAGAGCCTGGGTGCAGAGGTCATCGAGGCCAACCTGCTGGTGGGGAACCAAGACAAAAGCTTCGAGGTTCGGGAAGATAGGATGAAAGGTATTTGGACAAATTGGAAGTGTCATTGCACCTCTTCAAGGAATGGATCCTAGATCACGTGCCTCGAGAACAAAACGCCGAAGCCGATGCAATTGCAAATTTGAGGTCATCAATCGAAGAAGATGATATTGTCCCAGGAACTGTTTTTCAGTTATCGAGATCCGTGGTCGAGGAAGGTCATGCCGAGATAAATTATACAAATTTGACTTGGGATTGGAGGAATAAATATGTTGAATATTTGAAGCACGGAAAGCTCCCTTAGGGATCTAGAGATTCGAGAGCCCTACGAGCTAAAGCAGCTCGATTCACATTGGATGAAGACGGAACGTTGTACCGGAGGACCTTCGATGGACCATTGGCGTGATGCTTAGGACAGGGGGACACCGATTATGTTCTGCGAGAAATCCACGATGGCACTTGTGGGAACCACTTCGGCGCTGACTCTTTGATTCGCAAAATTATTAGAGCAGGGTACTACTGGGATATCATGGATAAAGACACTAAGGAGTTTGTTCGAAAATGTGATAAATGCCAAAGCTTTGCACCGATGATCCATCAGCCCGGAGAACAACTCCATTCAGTCCTATCCCCGTGGCCATTCATGAAGTGGGGGATGGACATCTCGACCCTCTGCTGACGACATCAGGTAAAGCTAAGTTCATTTTGTTTATGACTGACTACTTCTCTAAATGGGTACAAGAATAGGCCTTCGAGAAGGTCAGAGAAAAACAGGTCATAGACTTCATATGGGATCACATCGTGTGTCGATTCGGGATACCCGCTGAGATCTTATGCGACAACGGAAAGCAATTCATCGGCAACAAGGTAACAAAGTTCCTCGAAGAGCACAAAACAAAGAGGATCTTATCGACACCATATCACCCAAGTGCCAACGGACAGGCTGCATCCACGAACAAGACTATTATCCAAAACTTGAAGAAAAGGTTGAATGACGTTAAGGGGAAATGGAGGGAAGTTCTGCCCGAGGTACTTTGGGCATATCGAACGACATCAAAATCCAGCACGAGGGAAAATCCTTTCTCCTTGGTGTATGGCATCGAGGCCCTAATCCCAGTCAACGTCGGAGAACCTAGCACCAGGTTTCGGCATGCAACGGAGAAATCAAATCACGAGGCTATGAACACTAGACTCGAGCTGTTGGATGAAAAACGAGAAGCTGCGCTTGTTCGGATGGCCGCACAGAAACAAAGAATCGGGAGATATTATAATAGAAGGGCCAACATTCGCCATTTCGGAATCAGGGACTTAGTTCTAAGCAAAGTCACCCTCAATACTCGAATGAAGGAAAACAAGGCCCAAATTGGGAAGGACCATATCGAGTCATCGAAAAATGATCTTACAAACTTAGCACGATGGAAGGCGAACAATTGTCAAAAAATTGGAATGTATCACTGCTCAAACGATATTATTGCTAAGGTATGACTTTCTCCCTTTTTCCATTTGTATTTGAGACTAACTCACTGCAGATGTTCGATCGAGGACGTCGAGGGCACCCCTCTACATGAAGACCTTAGGTTTTAAAGCACATGTTACACTCTTTTTTCCTTAGATTGGGTTTTATCCCAAATGGGTTTTTCCGGCGAGGTATTTAATGAGGCAAAAACTATGTGCTACCTAAGGAAAATTTAATAGTATCCAAGGCTTCTTTTCAATCAACCTCGAATACTGGGGGGGCATCGCTCTCGAAGGCTGTATTTTCAAAAAATACTTCACGCCAAAGAGGGCCTCGATAGGAAAACTTTGTAATGGGCCAAACAGTTATAAGAACCGTGTCCATATATAATAGCCGAGCCCTGATGGCAAAACATGAGCCCCGATGACAAAATATGTACGCATGTATGAATTATTCAAAGAAGCATTCTTTCTATATTAAACATTTTGTGTTTTGAAGAAATTTTCTACTATACACTTGTGATTCTCTGTGAGAAACGGCTCAAGGGCCAAAACACAAATACACCTCGACTACTCGGGGGCTGTCATCGACAGACAGCATATTCGAGTTGTCTAAACTCGAACTCATAAGACCTCAAAGAGGCATACCTCGACATAAAGGCCAAGGCCATCGCACTCGGGGACTAACATTTCGAACAAGTTCGAAATGATATCGGGAAATAAGTCCAAGAGACGTTCCTGAAGGCTACGGCCGAAATAATGCGGCTCAGAGATGTCCGACTTCAGCCATAAACTAAAGGCCTTCAAATACTTCGAAAAACCGGTTAAATAAAGGCTACCCTCGGCAAAGTAATCAAAGGGCTTCGATAAAATCAGCCCTCGAGAAACCTCAAGAGGTATCAAATTACTTACACACAAACTTGTGCTAAGGCACTAAAAACAAAAGGGTTTCGATCGACACTGAACCCTCGAAAAACCCAATGGGTAAAAGATGCGTGCCAAGGCATAAACATAAAAAATTTCACTAAGTCTTTAAAGCCGAAAAGGGAAATAATAGCCATCCCTTAGAGGCCATAACGACCCGACTTAAAAGAGCCTAAGGGCCGATACACTTAGAGTTCGAGACCTCGTTCTCTCCCCATCCGAACCCAAGGGTTTGATTATCCCAAGCCCAAACAAACATTTTGATTATGGCTCGAAGACCCGTCATTATTCGACACATAGGGTCTATGCCCCGAAGGTCGAACCTTATTCGAACTCGATCACGACAAAGAAAATGTCCGAGACAGAATCTCGAAAATACCATTCAAAAGAATGAAATTATTATGAGAATTTTTAAGGCAAGAAATATTGAGAAGACATTCAAGGAAGCACTCTTCTATTTTATTTATACTTAAGAAAGAGATGTGTACAAGAATTTGACATAAAGGAAAATACAAAAGAACGAAAGAAAAATCCTATCTATGCCTCGGGGTTGGCCCCTCCTTCGGGAGCAGCTTCTTCATCGGGAGCGGTTTCTTCTTCGGGCCCCTCTTCACTATCGGACCCTGTCGCCTTCACCATCGTCATCATCGGAGGAGACAAGAAATCTAGCATCGACTTCCATCGCCCTTACTTGAGCTATCTCTTCACTGAGGTCAAAACCTCTAGCATGAATCTCTTCAAGGGTCTCCCTCCAATATTGGCACCTGGTCAAGTCATTGCTTCGCTTTTCCCGGTCGCAAGCTTCCCTCAGCTCCATTTGAGCAGCTTCGGTGTCCCTTAAATACACAACAACAGTTTTATCAGCCGTGATCTGCGTCTTCTTGACCTCGGCCTTGGCTTCAGCAACCTCGGCCTCAGTCTTGGCAAGTTTGGCCTCGAGCTCGACGATCCTTTTGGCCTGGCCGTACCACTCCCCTTGACACCCGGAGCTGGGTCTCGACCGATTCTTGGAAAGTTTGGCCTCGAGCTCGGCGATCCTTTTGGCCTGGCCGTACCACCCTCCTTGACACCCGGAGCTGGGTCTCGACCGATGCCAGTTTTGTTAATGCAACTTCTTTCTCTGAAGCAAGGCGGTCCATCTTTTCCCTCCACTGGTTGCACTCAGCATTAGCCCAATATACCTCACCTCGAAGTTTCCCCATCATCTCCACTTTTTGCTACAGCTGAGACATCGAAGTGTTAGTCTCCACAGTTGGGATGAGAAGACCATACTCTTTCAAAACGACAGTTACCTGTATGTCTAGCTCGGCCTCATACTCTCGAGCCTTGGCTAACTCTGCTCGAAGGTCTTTAAGCTCCTCCTCCTTTTGACTACAAAGGAGCCTCAGGGCCTTCCCTTCACCCAAGGACTTATTCAGCTCGGCCTCCCACTGGCGCTGGTCGGCCTTAAACTTGGTAAAGGCCTACACAGGAAAAAAGTTATCAATTAAAGTAAGGAGAGAAAGGGGACATTGCAACGTTAAGAATTGATGCTTACCTTGGAGAAGAGACGTTGGGCCTCTTCGAAGGTGTAAGATGCATCGATGAGGTCGGCATCATCTACCCCGATGAAGAAATCCTGGAAAGGATCGTTCTCAACGGGGACTCCGCTCAAGTCAGGCGTTCTCAAGGCATGAGCTTCCATTATGGCGTCCTCAGAGTAAGCCGGTAACGACAGAGAGTGACCCATTGTCATGGCCCCGGGCAGGTCGCCCGAGGCGCTCTATTCGGTCATGGGAACCTCAAAATCTTTCTTCTTTGGTTAGCTCGTCGAAGGCCAAGGAACAACCGTAACCTCGGGTGATTCAGGGGCTTTGCCCTCATCTTTCTTCGAGGTTTCCTCGCCTCTAGGCAGGACCTCTGACTCGGAGGGCTCGGCGGCCTCGATTGGTTTTCTATTTCGAGCCACCAGCGCCAAATCCTCGCCCTCATCTTCTTCGTCATACATGAATTGGTGGACTGATTCTATATCCACAAGAATGACATTCTTCCAACGTCTCCGAGCAGGGCCCGCTTTATTTTGGGGTTCTTCGGCTTCGAAGCCTTTTTTCTCTTATTATCCTTCCTCGATTTTGGAATCGGGGACTCGATCCTTTCTCCAGAAGGGGCCGACCTCATTTCAGAAAAATCCCCAATGCCTGCATAAATTAAATTAAGTATGAGAAAGGAAGGGTCTCTGATAAAGAAGAAAGTATCAGGATTTTACCATGATGTTTGGCTTCCCATTTACCCTTCGACAAGTCACGCCATTTGCGTTTGTCATACGAGGAGGTCGTGGCTAGTTTTCGGACCCAGTCTTCGAGATCGGGGATCGCATGGGGCATCCAAGCGACCGCTGCAAACAAAGGTAAGAGCGTCATGCAAAACATAGTCAAAATACGACATATTACTAGGGAGACGGCTCTACTTACGGCCGAAGTTCCACTTTTCTGGGAACGACATTCTCTCCTCGGGGATGATGTCATTGGTCTTCACTCAAATGAACCTGCTCATCCAGCCTTGATCTCTATCTTCGTCGTTGTTGGCAAAGAAAGACTTGGTTGACCGACATTGGAGTTTAATCAACCCTCGGAAAAGCCTAGGCCGGTACAGGCGGATTAAATGACTAAGGGTGAACTCGAGCCCCTCGGCTTTCTTGGAGAAGTAGCGAAGCATGATCACTATTCACCAGAAGGATGGGTGGATTTGACCAAGGGTGATTTGGTATCTTTGACAAAAATCGATCACAATTGGATCGAGGGGACCCAATGTGAAGAGATAAATGTAAACACTTAGAAATCCCTTCATGTGAGTAGTAATGCTCTCCTCGCGGGTGGGGATCTGTCCACAACCCCGTCGCCCCAACCATAATCTTTTTTCATCCCATCGAGGTGTTTCTCCGTTATCGAATAGATATACCTCGAAGCATGCTCACATCGACCAGGAACATCGGGAGGATTTTCGACGGTGAAGTCTTTCTTTAAGGTGCAAGCACTGGGAACGATCTCGTGAACGGCCGACGCCTTACCATCGGCCGGACTGGAAGAGGAGGAGGAAGTTTCCTCTTTTTGAGGAACGATTTTTGAAGTTTTCGCCATTCGTTCTGGTTGAAAGAAGCGGAAAGAGATGGTGTTTGACAACTTTTTGCACTAAGAGGGCGGAGAAGCTAGTGGCGAAGGAGAAGGAGATGAAGAGAAGAGGAGATCAAATGAGTTGCAAAGAGGAAGTAAAGTTCTTAATGAGATGAGGAACCCTGTATTTGTAGGAGGGCGGCGACGTTTCGGCAGCATTTGTGGCAGACCACCACTGGCACACATTTAATATTTTGGGGAAACGTACCGACGAGACGTTTCAGTCACCTCGAACGCTTACGTCACGGGGATGATGTTATTATCAGGGACTCCAGAAATTCGAGGCTCAATCGTTTCTTATCATTCTATTCTAAGAAACACGGGGACTATCTGTATACAGACAAAATCAGATACGTCTGATTTCATGGATTCGAGGACTCACTCCAAACCCGAGTTCAGAATGGACCAAGCAAGATCAGTAGATCGAGCTCGAGCCTGATGACGGAGTATAAGGCCTGAGGACCGAAGTGCACAATGAATACCGGGGCCGAGTATGACCTACCCCGAGATAATGTTGTTATGGGTTTGTAATAGAATGGGCGAGATTCCCGCAATGACACAAAGATCAGCGCGTGAATTTTGAAACGGATTTGTACAAATTCGTACTAGGCGGTTAGACAGCTGTACAATTAGATTCCTTACTAGAAATGAAAATGTACCTTATTTAGGACTCCTCTATTATATAAAGGGGAACTCATTCATTTGTAAACATCATCAATCATTCGCAAAGAATATACACTTATTGTTTCGCTCATCTTTCATCAGAATTGTTCTTAGCTTTATTGTTCTTTGTTTACTATTCATATTAGTGTACCTCGTGGCCCTCACAGTTCGGGGTCAGACTTGCTCATACACTGGTTTGATCTAGCTTGCTCACTTAACTTATACGTTTATCTTCTTGTTTATCAATTAGTATTGGACTAGATCACGTATCTTTAGGACCTCAACACAAATTTAATTGTTACTCAGATTTTAGCGTAAACACTGTTCTTTGCAAATAATATTGAATTCGACGTAAAAACACTGCATTTGCTAAACCCGCAAACCCATTATTGGATCGGTCACTGCCTAAAGTGAAAATTATCAGTAAGCGTTACAACATATTCCCGCTGAATTTACAACAAAGAGGGGTATTTCCACCCGCAAAGGAGAAAATACTACATTTAAAACCTTCGAACGCCATTCAGCTAATATCATGCGTTGTGATGGGATTGTTACTTGATATACATGCAGACAAAAAAAGGGTATTAACTCAACTAATATGCTAGGCTGAAAGAAAAGTAAGAGAACCTTAATCTAACTTGTGCTAACATCAAAGACAGTTTAAGTTTCACTAGATTACAATTTGGTGATTTCTATTTCAACTCTAACAAGCACATAAAAAGCACAGCAATATATTCACTCAAAACCCTCTTAAAGAGCCTTGGCAAGTAAAAGAACAAAAGCAAAAATGACACATGCATCAGGAAATATAAAACAGACATAGCTTAAAGCAAGCTATGAAATAAGATACCAGCTTCTCAAGACCTAGAATTCTAGATCTTCTGAAAGAATGTCACATACTCTTTTGACTTCTATAAGTGACGTTTAGGTGCTGCTTTTGACTTCTATAAGTGACGTTTTAGGTGCTGCATCTACGTTTCATTTTTAACACACAAAGAGTTTCCTCATAGGATTCTGTCTTGGAGATCAGACATCAAAGTGGATGCTAAGGAGGTAAGCTTCTTCCCAGTTTCTCCAGCAATATTCTTGATCGAGGAGATATCTTGTTGTGCCTGGAAGCATAAAAGGAGACTTTGAAAAGGAAGATCCAAACAATACCTTCACAAAGAAACTGGTGAAGAGCGAAGCATTGTGTATCAAAACTGCCACTATACCTGGAAAGAGAGCCGATTAATAAGTTCTCCTGCAGCGACGTCAAAAACTGCCCCATCATCTTGACCAAATAGGTCAGCGCTAGAGATGGCACTTGAACCCTAGGAATACAAAGAGGGAGAGAGAGAGTAGGTTTAGAACCTGAATTTGCTTCTTCAGTTTTCAGGTAAACTTCATATAGTAGCAGAAGGATCAGCTTCAATATAAGATATCGAAGCAAACTTCGTCAATTAGTCCATTATGCATCATAAGCACATTCAAAACCATCAGACGAGCTAAGGTAATAAGTTGATAACCTAATTATAGCACACTGTTATGAGCTGCACCAAGCAATTGGCTTACAGATTATAATAATAGCTGAATCTGCTAAAATAAGCTCAAACGAGCAGTTACTAGAAGAATCCAGGGGTTGAATATTTTAGCAGTACATTAGACTACTAGAGAGCTCCACTATATTTT
Organism: Nicotiana paniculata; assembly: GCA_005239505.1. Taxonomy (NCBI): domain Eukaryota; kingdom Viridiplantae; phylum Streptophyta; class Magnoliopsida; order Solanales; family Solanaceae; genus Nicotiana; species Nicotiana paniculata. Next base: position 7,970 of record MDKI01225248.1, on the reverse strand, counting down.
GTGAGTCATTAAAGATGCATTATTTTGACAACTTGTTTGCAATATGATCTGTGAAAGGCTTATTGGAAGAAGGTAATAGTTCAAAACAAACTGTTTAACTCCTACCAAAAGTTGGTCCCGAGAAGTCTGTTAAATGTGTTTCAATAGGAAGAGGATCAGCTAAATCATGTACAGGCATTCTCTACCCCTATATTTCCCTATTAAACAGCATCATAAGTGTGAAACGAGAGAATAGAAAATTCCCTCAATTTCCTTAATCCTTATGTAAAAGTGTGACTTGAATTGGTGACTGAAAAGCAGCCAAAAAAGTTACAAAGAGACCGAAAAAGCTACTAGAAGAAGTGACAGGAAGAATGATCAGAAAAAAAAGAAGAAGAAAGAACAGGATGAAAAAGCGCGTGCTGCCTGAACTGCCACCAAAAAAGAGGTCCAGTGCCTGCAAAATAGGTAAATGAAGCTGAAACGGCCACCCACAGATAGCACGTTTGCAGCATACCCCAAAAGGGAACTGGCTTATAATTCCTGAACCGGGATGTGCTAGTTAACGACAACTTCAGGAAATCTGGAGACGTCGGCAGGGGTCTCGGGAAGATATACTATCAACACATATACATTCATCATGTTCAGAACCCAAATCCTGGTTTCTAATGAGTTATGTACTTAGGAAGCTCTCACAACAATCTTTAATTAGAAATACATTCAACTTTATGCAAATTCTCATTATTGAATGAGATAAAAATCAAAAGGAGAAACCAAGCGAAGGAACATAGGTGTACATATGCTGCTGTGAAGTAGGGATGCTTGATAGTAGATAAGAATGGAAAAGATTCTGAAAACTATAAGGACTATTTTGTGTCGGGCACTGGTAGATGGCAATTCAAGGATTCAATGCTTACAAAAACAGTAGGTACACGCCTATATAAATGATTAGGACATACTAATACTTCCCTTGTCCTAAATTTGTTGCCCTATATTGATGGTTAAATACAAATTGACTTATTTAGTTTTGGAACATAAATTTAGTTGTTTGATATCAATTATATCCTAGTTTAATACTTCAATAAGTGTCTACTATTGTTAGTTAAACTGTGATTCAAAAATATGGTCAAAACCACTTAAACAGGGAGGAGGGTGAAATAAGCAAGCATACCGAGAATTTCTGTAGAGAGACTGAGGCTTCCATTTCAGTTTTAGACTGATCACCAAAGAATTGAGCAGATGAAATAGATTTTGCATTAGAAAACTTCTTCCTTGCTTCATCAGTTTCCTCAATCTGATTAGGGTAGAATGTAAACAAATAAGGTAAAACATCTCAATAGCAATGGATAAAGATCAAGAAGCAGAGAGAAGGAAAAACATGGATTCTACACAAACATCACAAGTAAACATCTAAGAGATAGATCAGCAAGAAAATAACTGAGAAAGAAAAGGAACATAATCACAAATAGAAACATCCAAAAACTAATGATGCATAAAGAGAAGCAAGAACCTTCTTCTTGGCAGTCTAGGAATACTGAAATATTTTAATAAGTAACCAAACACTAGAAAATTGAGGTACAAAAAGAGTAGGATGAAAATTAATCCTTTGTTGATTTTCCACAAGGATAGATATACTCTAACAAGCCTGAAATGCAGAAATTTGTTGGTGGGAAGGTCAGCAGGACAATAAGCATACTCCAGAACGCATGGGGAATTTCATCAATGAAATAATAGCTACAGAACAATCCAAAGCTCCAATAGAACTGAGTCTTGGTTGTTGACAATCCAGGACACTTGAAACAGGGGATCAAAACAAACTTCAAGCGGCTTCACTAATTTCTAATAATTAAAGTTCCTCTCAATCCAAAAACTCAAGACCATGACAAGAATCACAAAGCCATATCAGTTCGGTGGTTCTCACAACCGATTTCTTTTTTCATTAAGTAATATTTTTCTTTTACTGTGTAAAACTTGAGCAGGCTTGAATGATATTGAGTCAGTTTCAGAAAGACCGAAAGAAAAATTGGTACAGTGAGATCTGCAACAGGGAACATCAGACCAAGATATCAATACTTTTAGGGCTCAAAAGAATAGAAAACCAAAGACAAAAGCCACACCACAATAAAATCCACCTTTCTCCTTCCGTTAAACTTTACATATAAACATACATGATAAAGATTATCCCTTTTCTCTTTGTACCTAGTTTTACGCCACTAAGCTTCTATGCAAAAGATACTGAGTTGATTCTTGATATTTCATTGAACCAGCTTTAACGAAATCCTGGATGATCATGGAAAATAAAAGCTAGAATAAGAACTCACTTGCATTTTTGAAGAATTGGAACTTGTCTTCTTTGTGAAACCACTATCCGTTTCATAATCTGCAAAAAAGTTGGACGACTTCGGAGGGGCTACATGGTTAAGAATACGAGGGCCTCCAAAACTCGTCTCAGCAGGCTGGACATTGCCTGTGTACTCAAAACGAGATGTGAACGATGGACCAACAGTTGTTGCATTACTTGCAGTGTTGGAGGAGGAAATTTGAACGGGCGGTTCTTCAGGCTTCTGGTCATAGAGACTTTCACTTGGCTGTACATAGGCAAATAGTCAATTGACTAGAAACCTGAAATAACTACGACAAATTTGTTAACCACCATAAAAGCGGGGTTATTACATTTTTTTTTGGTCAAATAAGCATGGTGCAGGATATCACTTCATTTCAAAGCATCCAACTTACGTCTATGCCCAAGTTCTTGGTTGTATGTCTAATATGTACCTTTTTAGTAAGTTTGCGAGCTCCAAGTCCACCTGACTTCCCAGCTTTCTTCGCAACTATAGGTTTCTTAAAAGAGGTGGTAATAACTTGAGAGGCTTTGGGTGAAGCAGAAACCTCGGGTTTTTCGTCCTTCAATGAAGACGTTTGTTTTGTTGTTTCACTAGTCTTAATATCAGGAAATCCATTAGTAGCCTGCGCAGCCTGAGAAGCAACAGGTGATCCTGGCAAACCTGCATCCTCTGCAGTACTTTTAGCAACCTCTTTTAATAGTAACTGCCTATACAAGTCAGCAGCCCTTGAGGTATATTTGGCATCAGTCTTGCCTCCATCGTTCCATCCATGCTGCTTGAAAAAAACTTGAGCACGGTTATTTCCACCAAAGTACATCATTTTTAACTGCTCTGGAGTCCACGAATCTAAATTTGTTGATCTGCAATACTCAGCTTCTCAGTAAAAGGAAATTACAAACAACAACAACACCAACAACAACAACAAACCCACTATAATCTCACAAGTTGGGTCTGGGGAGGGTAGCGTGTACGAAGACCTTACCCCTACCTTGAGGGCTCAGTAAATGGAAATTATAAATAATAATATGATAAAGCAACGGCAGAAGATTTACTCTCACTCTTGTTTGACCACATCAACCCTTGTCCTCCAACCCCATTATAGTTAAAAAAAAAAAAAAAAAAAAAAAAAGAAGCCTATCGGCCTGCCACCAACATCTTAACTAGCAAAACCAAAATATTAACAGCTAGTCTACTCTCTTCTCCCTTTTAACAACAGTGACCAAAGACATAAACTGACATCTCCTTCCACATCACTCACTCTTTGCTTTGAAGCAATCTCAACAAAAGGCAGCAAACATACTCAAAAGCACACCGTCCATGCCCCCATAATCTGGATAGGCAGAGTTGCCACAACAGAAGTTCACATGTGATAAGGGGTGGTTTCTGCAATTTTTTGGAAAATAAGAAGTGGTGCCAAAATTGTGGAGTTATTTATGGATGAATGCAAAAACGAGCAAGACTATATCGAAACCTTCCAAGTTTCCCTAACTATTCGGATGTACTCTCTGAGAGACACTGCCTTATTAGTCACAGTCTGTCATCTTTCTTTCTTAATTGTACATATTGAGAGGTTTTGGGTGTTGAATTTTATTCTCTAATTTACATTGCACTAAAACATAGAGTAATTTGTCAAACGTTTTCTTTTTCCAACCCCTGATTCCCTTTCTTCCACACATCCTCATCTAAATGGTAATTACTCATCTCCAACAACCTTTTCCCTTACCACATTATAAACCCTGACTTCTGTTAGACCACCAATAACCCGTGTAGCTATCCATGGCATATCCTGCAAATTGCTCCTTAAACCTCGTCTTCGTGTTTTCAACCGATAATATCAGCCAGTCACTCCTTTTTCTTTTTCTTTTATTCTTATCCATTAAAAACAAAATGGAAATGAACCAAAAACAGTGGGAGTGAAATAGTATCAGAAACTCATATGATCTTCATATTGTGATTTTATCGGTAGTTGCTTATATGGTTTTGGCCAATTTATTTAGTCCAAACGGGGACTCAAGGCTTTGATCTACTGGGTAAGAGCATAGCTTGTGAAGTGTCGGTTAGACGCATATCACAGATTCGAACCCTGCTACACACAAAAGCCTGGTATTTAAGTGACAGAGAGTAGAGGAGCGGGTGATGGTAGGCTAGGAACACGTGTTTTAGCCGCATTTTGCACTCTAATTACTACACTTTGAGTGTATTTGAGCTTAAATGATGATGATTTGCACTTATTACGTGTTTTATGCTTTGTAGGAAATGATTCTGAGTTAAGAAGATGTTCTGGAGCTAAATTGAATAATTTGGAGCTTTGAGGTCTTAGTAAAAGCCCAAGAAATTAAACCGGGACCGCACCCGGGGCTCATGGACCGGCGTTGCATACGAAAGTTGAAAGAAAGCGCATGGGCTGGAGCAAAATGTACTAGTGCATCGCATAAGGCATGGCATTAAGCGCCGCATTAGTACAAAAGTTCGTCACAAGTTTGAGAAGTTCAGAGACTTGGAGTTTTTCGGTCTAATAGAAAAATACACTAATGTGACGTAGGGCGCCTAGCATAGTGCGGCGCATTAGTACAAAAGTTTGTCAGACAAGCTAAGTTCAGAGAGTTTACAACCGAGCAAATTACACTAATGCAACGTAGGGTGTGTAGCACTATGCGGCGCATGAAGTGTAAAAAGTTTACAGGTTTTCCCATTTCGGCTCAAGGAGGGTAATTTGGTCCAGGCACGTTCTGACTTGGTATAAATACACCAGAAATACGTTTTTTAGAGGACTTTTGACCTACGTAACATTGGAAGAGCATTGGAGACTCAAAGCACAAACATTCATCATTCTTTCCTCAACTCAACAGCCGAGTTATGATTGAATTCATGTTTTCTTATTATTCAACTTTATTTGTGATGAATTTCTCCATGAATATGTAGTTTACCTTAGGGTTTAGGATATGGTGTTTTGATTGATATTTGTGGATTTTAACTTTAGTTATTTTCTTGAATTCGTTTATGGAGCTTTGAATTGATTGCAACTTTATTCACCAGTTTATTTAATCGAAAGAGGAATGTTTTGGTGATTATCTTTGCATTATTTTGTTTGGTTTAATTCAGTGATTCTTTTAAGTAATCCAAAGAGCTTGTTGAATTGTTGATTAAATCAAGTTAGGAGAATATTCGAGAGACTTTTTCCTGAAGACTAATCCATTAACGCATGCTTGCATATGTTCACAATGCTTATATTAGTTCACCTTGTAGAGTTAAAATTTAATCGAGAGAGGAGTCTTGACTACACGTTTGAACTAATCATCGAGTGAATTCGTGAGAATGATTAGAGCTTTATAGTGAATTGAACTAGAGTTCGATCCCAAATACCTATATTGCACATATCCTGTCATAACCCTTATTTCTCCCATTGATATTTCGGTATTGCTCAACTCTTGCCTTTCTGTGATCAATTGTTAATTGTTTTAGTTTCATAGTTAATTTTAGTTATTAAGCATCCCAACCAAAGTGTTAATCATCTACAATAGCGTTAAGCTAGAATTACTTGAGCATCGTATAAATCCAATCCCTATGGGGACAATAATCAAACTATATTATCTTTGGCTTGCGAGAATCAATTACGTATTGTGTTTTGGGTTCGTCAAATTTTGGCGCCGTTGTGGGGGATTGGCAATCAATAGTGTTCAAAATAGTTTTCGGTGCTAATTCACGTACCAATTTTATTTTATTCTTCACGGTTTTTCTCTTCCGTGTGCAGGTAACGGGTAAATTTCTTTGGTGTATGACTCGATCTTCTTCAAAAGAAGTGATCCCATATGATCTAGAGGTTGAAAAGCGTTTGCAATAGTTGAAAAAAGAGAAAGAACTTACCGGAAAATTCTTGGGTCAATCTTCAACCCAAGAGAACATGGCTAAGAACGGTGAGGAGATAGTTGATTTGGCTGCACGGGGAGCAGCCCAACAGGAAACAGCCGCACGTGCAGCTGCTGAAGCAGCTCTCAGAGCTAATGAAACAGTGGACCGGAATGGAGGACGGAGATTCATCCTGAACCGACCTCTGGTTGAAGACGAATTTGAAAATAATATGCCCAGGCCGGGATGATCATTGGGAGACTACGCCAGGCCAGTCTACAATCAAGGAGCATCTAGTGTGCGACCTCCTCCGATCGCAACCAATAATTTTGAGATCAAGCAAGGGGTACTTCAGACCATTCAGAACAATTGTGTCTTCCAAGGCAAACCCACGAAGATCCAATACTTATTTGATGGATTTTAATGAGATTATGAATATCTTCCAGCACAATGGGGTATCGAAAGATGCTATCTACTTAAGGACATTTCCTTTTTCACTGAGGGAAGATGCTAAGCTCTGGTTGCGGAGTTTGCCGATGGGGTCAATTCAAACTTGGAAAGATATGACAAAGAAGTTCATTGAAAAATATTTTCAGCAGCAAAAACAAGGAAAATTGGAAGAGAGATCCACAGCTTCGAGCAAAAAGATATAGAAACGGTGTTTGAAGCATGGGAAAGATTTAAGTATATTGTGAGAAGATGTTAGCATCATGGAGTAGACTTATGGATGCAACTCCAAGATTTCTGGGGTGGGCCGATTCCCTTTGGCGGGAGGACGCTAAACAACGCAGTCAGAGATCCTCTATTGAAGAAACCTCTTGCAGATGATAACGAGAGAAGGAAAAGGGTTGGGGTACATCAAGTGGATTCTAACACATCAGTGCAAGTCCAGCTAAACACCATGGCCAAGAGATAAGAAAGTTAACCTTAGCCAAGATCCAGAGCTAGTCATCCTCAGTTTGTGATTTTTGTGGAATGGGTCATATCACACGCATGAGTGTCAGGCCTCGACTACAGATGAAGTGGTAAATGTTGTGGGGAGCTTTGACAGAGGCAACTATCACAATGGCAATAATTTAAACTCCATGGGGCAGAGGCACCTAGGTTTTTCTTGGAGTTCACCAGTTGGTAGTGCAAATGCATGGCAATAGAATAACTCAAGATCCTCGGGACGGGGAGCTCCAGGTCTTCTCAATCAATAGAGGCAGCAATATCAGCCTCCACAGTCTAGTTAGTCTAGCATGGAAGATTCGACGAAGGTCTTTATTATTAAGACAGATGAGACGCTTGAAACTCATAGCACATCTATCCAAGAACAGGGCACAGCCATTCGAAACTTGGAAAGACAGATGGGGAAACTTGCTAATCTATTGTCTGAAAAGGTTTCCGGAACACTCCCTACTGATACCGAAAGAAATCCAAAAGAGACAATGGGTGTGTTTGGTACGAAGGATTTTCCAATTTTCCCATGTTTGGTTGGTTTAAATGTTTTGGAAAATATTTTCCTTATGAACTCATTTTCCTCCAATTGGAGGTAAATGTTTTCCTTATCAACAAAAGGGAAAACATTTTCCAAAACTCCTTCTCCACCCTCACCAACCCACCCACACCCACACCACCTAACCCCCCCATGCCTACCCATCCCACCCCCTCTCTCCAAAAAGGCTTCTTCTTTTCTCAAATTTCAGTTTTTTTCAGTCACCACCCATCCTACTACTCCCCTCGCAAAAAAAAAATTACTTTTTTTTGTAATTTCAAAATTCTATTTTTTTCTGCACCACCACCCCCACTGCCTCCCCC
>MDKI01016550.1:0-17030 GCA_005239505.1 Nicotiana paniculata | reverse complement strand
TCACTTTAAGTGGAAAAACTCCCGTACCCCCTTTGGGGCGTATAATAAAGGAGGTGTGACACTGTCTAATGGTCAACAGGTTTAAAATCAGTAGGCATACTGATTAGGGCCGCTTCTTCTGGGTTTATAAAATAAATCTGCATATCCTCTGTGTTTTGATATTCACTTAGACATCATGTTTTAGGATTCTACTTAATAATACTACCCTTGTTTGTGTTTGAGATGTGTTGTTTACATACAATATTTGTGGAGGCAAACTTGAGCCTCTTAATTTCTTCTTTCCTGTTTTATCTGTTCAAATCCTATTTGTTCTTGCTTGTCTCCTAGTATTTTCTCCTTTCAACCTAAGGGGTCTGCCTACAACTGCCTATAGGTAGAGGTCCTAAATTCATCCAGGGTCATTAAGAAAGGACGAGTAACAGCACGCATAAAGATCGTTAAACAACACTCGCTTTAATAACTGTCATGGGGTGGGGAAGGGTAGATATGGATATGATGACTGGTGCGTTAATGCAACGTGTAGCCTCTCTTCTGAGGAGTGATGACCTGGCATTGTACCGATGTGATCCTATAGGATAAACAACCTAGGACCCCCTATCCCTTACATATGTGTGTTTAGATCATAACTCTTTCAAACCTTGTATATGTATTTTAGACTTGAAATCTTTTAAAATTTTAGCACATATGTGTGCTTAGACTGCGAATCTTCCCAAACTCTTTATTTGTTTACCTATATGTATTATTTGCTTATGCGCTACCTGTTTTAAAATTCACAAATCTTGTTTGTCCGGGAACCACCGTTGTGGACTTTAAGGGGTGCCTAACACCTTCCCCTTGGAGTAATTTCAAGCCCTTACCCAATCTCTGGTTATTCAATTAGTATTATTATGACCCTTAATAGGTGCCTTAGCGCACCTTAAATTCGTTAGGTGGCGACTCTTCAATTTCTTATCCCTTTCCCAAAAGGAAACGAGTTGTCCCAACAATGTAGAATACCCTGACCAATCCGAAAATGGGAGGAAAGAGCGGGACGCGACAGCATGGCGACTCTGCTGTAGATTTATCTAGGCTTTTATCATTTCAAACTGCTTTGTGAACTTGTTTTTACTTTGTTAGTAGTTGTGACCTTTCCCTTTCCCCCTTTATGTGCAATTAATTATTTATCTCTTTCAAGTATTTATTCCTTTCAGAATCAAAACTGACATGTTTCTTTTTGTTTTCCTTTGTAACTGCTTTTTCAATTATAGTTGTTGTATTTACCGCTTTCATAACGTGCAAATACATGACAACATGCTTTTGTTGCTCATTTATTGTTGCATAAATCATGCTCAACATCATATTCCATTTGTGTCTATACAAATCCTATAGCAACGCTTGATGAGTGTTTGCGCCCTTCCATTTTATATCACCCCTAAATTTGGAAAGGCTTATTTGCGGTAAAATTAGTCGATCAGCGGTGCAGTCGATGGTTCCGTGCCTTTCCCCCTCAAATTGTCCGCTTGAGGGTACTAGTCTAAAACCCTATAGAAACCTTACTCTGTTATATTGTGCATGCATCATGGTCAAACCTAGCCGGGTTAACGTGCCGTCCGCACGATAGCCCTTTAAGACAACCTTATCCAAAAGTCCACCAGGTTTTTCGTAATCCCAACGGACGTAGTCACATTCTGTACATTTATTTGGAGAACTAAATGCATACATGCTAATCATAAGTGTATAAATAGTCGAGTCTTGCGGGGGTAAAGGTTTAAACTTATGTATTTTGCAGAAAATGAGGCATGAAGTCCCTAAGTTCGGCATGGTCCAAAGAATACAACCACTATTGCTGGATTGGTGGGAATACCTCTCACCTAGTGACAAATACCATGTGAAGAGGGTCCTTGGGAACTTGCCCTCTTTACTGGATATTCAATCAAACAACATGTTGATCGAAGCAGCCACTATGTTATGGGACAGAGAAAGGTTTGTGTTCCGTTTTGGCAACATATAAATGACCCCCCCTCTTGGAGGAGATAGGGGCGTTGCAGGATTACCTTGGGACAGTCCAGGTTTGTTGGTACCGGAGAACCGTGCCGCTAGGGGGTTCTTGAAAATGATGGGTTTGAAGAAGAACGATGGTTTAGAGTACCAGACAGATTCCTACGTACCTTTTGATTATCTCTATGAAAGATACGACCATAGAAAATCCTATCATATCTTCCAAGACGAGTTCTATATTACTTCCTTGCGTCACATTCATCGCAGGGTTTTTGTGTTCGTCGTTCGCTTCCTGGGTCTGATGGTGTTTCCAAGCAAAGGAGACTGGATTCACACTAGACTGGCTATGGTAGCTAAAACATTAATGGAAGGGATCGAAGGGAAAACATATACCATTGTCCCTATGATCATAGAAGACATATACCGAGCCTTGGACCACTGCCCGAAGGGGGAAAAACACTTTGAGGGTTGCAACCTGCTACTACAAGTTTGGTTATTGGAGCATCTCCAGAGAGGCCAATATTGTCAGGAATTTCTACGAAGGGCGTGGAATGATCATATAGCCTTCCACCACCCTAAGAGGATGACCTACATCCCTGATAGGTTTGCTCAACCGGAAAATGCTACAGAATGGGCTCAGTTTTTTGATAATTTAACCGAGGACCAGATTCAATGGATGTTTGAATGGTTCCGTACCAGTGAATTCATCATCAGATCAAGGGATGCTCTGCACCTGATGTTGATTGGTTTAAGGGAAATATATCCCTATGCTCCCATCAGGGTCATGAGATAGGCGGGTAGAAAGCATGTTATACCGCGAGTCTCCAAAATGAGTCATTACAGGGTAGATTTTCAGGACGACGATATACCGTACAAATATGAAGCTCAGCATCTGTGGCATATCAAGGTTATCGTAGAAAAGGACACCATCGAGCCCGACAGATACCACGCAGGTTATGCACGCTTCTACATATCATGGTTGGAAGACAGCATAGCAAGGATAGTTGAGCCAGGCATCAGCAGAAACAGGGTCATAGACGAAGCGACTAAGGCACAGGAATAATTTGCTCAAAAGGCTTCGTGAGTCTGAGGCTAAGCATCTGGAGCAACACAAGACTAATATGGAGCTGATCTATGAGTGGAAGGAAAAGGTCCATCAAGTCTAGTGAAAGGTTGGAATATTTGGAGCAGGGTCTGATGGAGCTAGAAGCAAAGACAAGAAAAAGGGTCGCCGACTGCCAAAATGCTGAGGGAAACGAAGAAGGGCATCTAGCAAGGGTATACCTGTTGTTGGGCATGCACGACCTGGGGAACCTGATTGACAGAACCAAGAAGACCAAGATTGGGGAAGGTCCTTCGGGGACTAAGTAGTCTAGGTTTCCTTTTCATTGCTTTTACCAATGTAATAAGGCCAAGTGCCATTAGTGACTTTATTTCCTGATCATTATTTTAATGTCGTTTTGGACTTGTCTATTTTACATTAATGAAATGAGTCATTCTTGCATCTAAGTCCTCCAAAATCAACTTGTCACTAGGCCTACCTCTGGCAAAACGAGGCTCCCAAATTAGGACACGCTTTTATTGCTGCACTATGTGTTTAAATACTGCAATATTTTCTCATGATCCTCACTGACTTGGCTACATTTTATTTTTGTTTTGTTTCTCTTTTGATTATTCCCCTCCCCAAAGGTTGGTTCGTGCATTCTGGCATCAACATCATATCACACAAGATCCAGGGGCCCTCCTCCTCCTACTTCTTGTCCACTTAAAGGCAAAGGCAAAGGAAAAATGGAATATTTGGGCAACATCAGACAAGAAAACACAACACCAGTGGAACAACAGAAGCTTTTGACAATCAAGGTACTCAGGTTCAGAATGATGCTATGTCACAACTCGAGCAAAGGCTGTTGAAACTCCAAGGGGAGCTTAAGCATGTCCGGAACTTGGCAAATTTATCCTTCTCACTCAGTGTCCCAGATGTCACTCAAAATCCCATACCTCCTCAGAACACCCCAAGCAAACAGAACCCTCCCACAACTCATCGTCATAAAACTCCACCGAAAAAACAAATTATCCTATCACAATACCAGCACATCACTTTCCACGCTCCAATAAATACCCCGCTAATTATCCCTGAACCACAAGACTCCACAAGTGACCACCACTATGCTCAAATACCAGGTCATCAGAACAACCCCATATACGTGGAGACTCTACCTCACTCCACCCAACACATTGCTTACACACCTTAATCCAGTGAGAAGGATATGCTCATTAAGAATTTGGCCGAGGAACTCAAAAAGGTGATTAGTCGAGTTCAGGGCTTTGAAGGAAGCAAGGGAGTCGAAGGGTTGAACTTCGAAGATCTCTTCATACAGCCCGATGCTGAACTACTGGAGGGTTACAAACCTCCTAAGTTCGAAATGTTCAATGGTACAGGTGATCCCAGGGTCCATCTGAGGACCTATTTTGATAAATTGGTTGGAGTAGAAAGAGACGAGAAAATTCGCGTGAAATTGTTCATGGGGAGCCTCACAGGAGATGCTTTATCTTGGTACATCAGCCAAAACCCTAAGAAGTGGTCCGACTGGGTTGGTATGGCATCAGACTTCATGGACCGATTCAGGTTCAATACGGAGAATGCACCAGACGTGTTCTACATCCAGAACCTTAAGAAGAAGCCCACAGAAACTTTTCGCGAGTATGCCGCTCGCAATACAAGTCATAAGCTCTATGAATTTTCTCTACAACTCCTAAATACAACTGGTTAGAAATAGTAAGAACAATTGAATCAAAACAGGAAGGTGACTCTGAAGCCTGCTAACGCAGCAACAGGTTACCTTGAGTCTCATCGGCAATGATCCGCGCAGCTACAAACAACAATTACCTGGATCTGCACACAAAAATGCGCAGAAGTGTAGTATGAGCACACCACCGCGGTGCCCGGTAAGTATCAAGACTAACCTCAGTGAAGTAATGACAAGGACTAGTCAAGACACCACTGGTCTAAAAGCTAAACAGACATAGATATAGAAATGGCAGAATATGACATCTATCTAATGACTACACAATATAGCAAATAACAAAACATTTACAAGGCGGAAGGAAATGCAGCAACAACAACGGAACAACACAATAATATAGAGATGACAGACAAAGATACAAGCCAGAACCGGAATACCATAACACAATAAGAATACCAATAACTCAGCACTTCATTACTATTCCACATCAAGCCTTAGCCAACAACCTACTAAATTGGTTAAACCTTCAAGTGAAAACCTTTAAATCGTATGTTTATATTGAAAGCTTTGAATATAATTATTTCAAAATAGAGAATTTCCTTTGAAACATACTTTCTCCGGATATATATATATATATATATATATTGGAAAGAGGAATCTTTAAAACATAGTTTCCTTCAAAATACATGATTTCCAAATATACTTCCCCAATAAATGACTTCCAAATATCATTTTCTGCAAGACAAATAGTTTTCAAATATACCTTTGAAATAAAAGTTCTTCAGACATAGTTTTCTTCAAGGCAAATACTTTTTCAGCTATACTTTTCAATAAAAATCTTTCGATCATAATCTCCTCAGGATAAATCTACAGGAACTCAAACAGTAACTCAGAATTTGTCATGCAGTACAAGGGCAAAGCTCCTAGAATCTCGTTCGTAGTCCTAATTTAAATATGCAATGCAGTACAGGGGAAAGCTCCCGGAATCTCGTCCGTAGTCCCAATTTAAATATGCAATGCAGTACATGGGGAAAGCTCCCGGAATCTCGTCTGTAGTCCCAATTTAAATATGCAATGCAGTACAGAGGAAAAGCTCCCGAAATCACGTCCGTAGTTGCAATTTAAATGTGGAATGAAGTACTGAGAAAAACAACTAGAATGCGACAGAAACAACACGCATTGGCACAACAGGCGCAAAAGCAACAAAAGACAGAATGCAAGGTGCGACGAGCAAATCAATACAAAGACTTGAATCACAAGAATGGTAAAAACTCACCCATTAGTAGTCACTGAAGGGAATACCAAGGACAAGTGAAACGATATAACGAGGGGAAAAAAAACAATATATAGCAACGATTCACAATATTCAAGTCATCAACAAGAAACCAATCATCCCGGCAAGGGAAACAACTATAACCAATTTCGCCTAAAGAATCAACTTTACAGAATAAAACTCAACTTGAACAATGCTCAGTAATAGGCAACACCAAAAGGAAATACCATCGACATGGATGATTACCAACTAAACATGAGTAGCACTTAAGGGAAAATCGTATAAATCACAATGTACGACTCACGAGCATGCTTGACACTAACGTATAGATATGCCAATTACTGCTAAACAATTATAGGGAGAGACTATGCTAATTCTAGTCCAATGGGCAGTTTATGAAGGAAGGTATAGCATGACGGTAGAAAAGGTAAAGTCTTCAGTTAAGTCCATTAAGGTCAAATAAGCAACAAAGGAAAACTAAGCAAGTAATTTCTAATTTAAGCAGAAAGAGATGAACTAGCAATTGGAACTCAGGTATAACAGATACAACTCCATACATAGGGAATATAAAGGACCTAAGATTCCAAAAAGGCCAAACTATTTGCAAATAAGTCCGAGTACGCACTCGTCACCTCGCGTACACAGGCTACAATTAACATAGAAGACTCAATCCTAATGGGTAGTTCCCCCTCAAGGTTAGGCAAGATACTTACCTCAAAGACGACAAACTGGTACTCTAAATTGACTCCTCGGCCGAAAAGACCTCCGGACGGCTCAAAATCAACTAAAACAACTTCAAAATACACATAAAAGTATGAGGAACTATTCCGAATAATAAAGTTTCAATCTTTACAAAATTATAAAAATTGACACAAAAGTCGACTCCCGGGCCCGCACCTCGTAACCCTTCAAATTTTACAAAGTCCGCATACCCATTCCGATACGAGTTCAACCATACAAAATTTATCGAATTCCTATATCATTTGATCCCTCAAATCACGATTTTTCATTTTAGAAGTTTTCTTTTAAAACCAACATTTTCTCAACTCAAAACACAAACTAAATGATGAAAATAAGGGTAAAATCATGTAATATATTTAATTCTAGTTGAAGAACACTTACCCAATCGAATTATGTGAAAAACTCCTCAAAAATCATCAAGAACAGAGCTCTAGAAGTCAAAATGTGATAAAGTAGTGAAGCCTTCGATTTTTGAAGATATAAACTGTCTGCCCCGGTATTTTGTTCAATGCTATAACGGACAAGAAGATGCGATCGCATATAAGGAAAAAGGTCATTGGTCAATTTGTACTACGCGATCGCGGGAAACTACATACAATTGCATAAAGGAAAAATGTTACTGGCAAAAAAAAAGGTTATATGCGATCGCGATAAGAAATTATCTGCTGCCAAACGCTGCACTATGCGATCATGAAGCATGGGATGTGATCGCATTGAAGGAAAACTGGGAGGGGGGTCAAGAGCAACACTATGAAATCGCGACCACTACTATGCGATCGCATAGAAGGAAACCAGAAACAGCATCAGCAGTGCAAAAAGAGGGAAAATTTACCCGATCCAAAACACACCTGGGGCCCTCGGGACCCCGTCCAACCACACACACAAGTCATATAACCTAACATGGAATCTCTAGACGTTTCAAATCACATAAAACAACACTAAAACGACGAATCAACCCAAAAATCAAATTTATGAATTTTCAAATCTTCAAATATCAAAACTCGTGCCGAAACCTGTCAATTCAACCCGGAATGATGCCAAATTTTTCATACAAGTTACAAATAACACAATGGACCTACAACTATTCCCAAAATTCCATTCCGATCCCGATATCAGAATTTCACCTATCGGCCGAAATTGCCGAAATTCTAACTTTCGCCGAATTACCACAAATCTCCAAAACCAATTCCGGAGGCGCGCCTACGTCCAAAATCATCCTATGAAGCTTTTGGCATCACCTAGAACTCATTCCGAGGCCATTTACTCAAAAGTCAAACCTCCGGTCAACTTTCATCACTTAAGCTTCAAAAATAGAAATTTTCCTTCCAATTCGACTCTGGATTATCCGGTAACTGAATCGAACAACGCACCCAGGTCGATATACACAAAGTGAAGATGTTCAAGACCTTATTCCACCGAATAGAACTTAATTTGTCAAAATGACCGGTCGGGTCGTTATAGTGTACGAGTCCCATATGTCGTTTCATTCAAGGGAGATTCCCTACCTTGATCAGTTGTCAAGTATGCCGGATGTGGATGCCCTCACAAGGTATCTTGACAAAATTCAGATAGCAATGTGAGATAAATCTAGAACAACGGTGCTGTCAAATGACATGCTTTTTGTTGATAAAGTGTGCCTAAGTAGGGGGGTGCGAATGTACAACATAAAAGAGTGTCGTGAGATCGTGGTTCATGAGTTATCTCCGGAAGTATACAAGGTTTAACATAGATGGTTTCATGGTTGTAATTGGATGCTACGTGTGAGAAAGTTGAAAACAAATATGTGGATAATAGGATATACATTGGCACTCACAATTGTGAAATGGACACATTCAGTGAGAATTATTTTAATTTGATGTTGACTTGATTTCACACATTGAAACGTCCATAAGGTACAAGATCAAAGAGTGTATACCATCTGTTCACCAGGTATATGGGTGTATTATTACAAAAAGAAAGGCATTTCTCGGGTGCAAACGTGCGTTTGAAATTATTTATGGTAACTGGGATAAGTCCTTTTCCTCTCTACCCAGGTACATGGCTTCTCTACAACACTTTAACCCCATGACTGTTGTTGAATGGAAGATTGAGCGGAGTCCGGGAATACCAGAACACATATTCAGATATGTGTTTTGGGCATTTAAACCATCCATTGATGGTTTTGTGTATTGTCGGAAGGTAATATCCATAAACGACATTCATGTCTTTGGAAAGTATGATATTAAGTTGTTGATCGCCATTGCAAATGCTAATGGAAGTATATTTCCCCTAGCATTTTATATTTGTTCTAATGAAAGCCAAGAGACGTGGGCATTATATTTGAACCACTTGAAGGAGCACGTTTCCAGACAACATTCAGTTATTTGTCTAATTTCTGATCGGCATGGCGATATTTTAAGTTCTGTATAGAATTTGCGTGCATGGCAAGAACCGTTTGCCTACCACCGTTACTGTGTTAGGTACTTGAAGGCCAACTTCTAGAGGGCTTATCCGAACAAGGATGTCACGACCCAAACCGATGGGCCGCGACGGGCACCCGGTGCCTTACCCAACCCAGTAGTAACGTAACATATCTTTCTTATCATACCATCATTGGTAAATGGGCCAGAAGGTCCATCATGAAATAACCATAATAAAACATAAGGGAATACTAGACATAAGATGACCCAACATGATATAGAAACCTATACATGTGACATACGGGTCTATAAAGCCGACATAATCATTTGTACACTCAAAACCTAGGCTGACAAGGCCATACAAGTATCCATATACATGGCATCTATCTACAATCTTTTAAGAGTACATAAACAATATAAAGGTCGGGACAGGTCCGGCCATATAATCAATACATGTCCAAATCATACTGACCAAATAGGCAACTCCGGAGCAAGTGGAGTGCACCAACACCTTTCATTGAGCTGATAGCCTACTAGGAGGACTCTCAACTTGTCTATCCGGACATGCGGGCATGAAACACATCGTCCCCAGGAAAAGGGACGCCAATAAAAATAAAGTACCGAGTATGTAAGGAATGAAAAGTAGTATATAAAAGACATGAATGAAACATGGAGTAAAGTACTCAACCTATAAGTCTGAATAGCTCTATGATTCATGAAACATTTATAATGTCATGCATATGCGTATAAATGTCACATCATGCATAGGTATATGCATAAATAACATCATCAAGCCTCTGAGGGCATCCCATCATATTATCCCAACCCCTGTGGGTGAAATCATCAATGTATACCAGTTGATCAGGTGGTGGTGCGTACATAACGCCATAACCTTTCCCCATACCCCATATACATATAATATATGCGTATATAATGCCATCTGTTTATGGGTCAATGTACATGTATAAATGAATGCAATGCATAATGAAGTAAGTCAATAAGATCTCTCGGAATTTCATAAGATCATTATGCCTTCGGACACACTTTATCATCTTACATATTTTCTGAGACCCATGAATAGATGATATAATAATAGGACACATTTGGAATCAAAGAACATAGGCAACCCTAGTACTTCTAAGCATAGAGTCACTTATAAAAGTTGTGTGTTTGCTCGTTTGGTTGTATCATATGGATTACGCCAAAAGGAAAGAAGGGATAACCTTAACATACCTTAAATCCGTTGATTCCTTAATATCTTCCAAGAAATTCTTCAAACAACTCAACTCAATCTACCATAGAATAAGGAGATTCAAATCAGTGCTGAGTAAAAGTTATGTCCGCAACTTAAACTAGTAGCTTGTTATGTAAATTTGGGCATCATCTCCCAGTAACAAGGGCCTCCTCTAATACCATATACAAACAACAACAACCATAGAAATCCAGCAACATATAAATATTAATAACAAGAGACCATATAGCAACAACAAGTCACAACTACTTCACGACGAGCAGCAAGCTTCGATTGGAATCAGTATACCCCATCACCCCTTATAGACTCCTTACTTTAACTTAACAGTATCATTAACATGATAATGAAGTCATTCATCAAATATTCCAGCCTTATACCATATGTTTATAACATAGAAAACAATCTACAACTCCAACTATCCTCAATTAGAAACTTTATTCACTAGTTCATGTCTAGTCCATTCATTTAACTTAATCAACATCAAGATAAACTTAAGAACATGAAATAACACAACATCCATACCTCCTATAGTATCTTCAAGTCAAAACCCAAGTTATATTTAGCTTACAACAACCCTCAAAGGCAATAGAACACTATAGAAGTGGCTTAAGCTAATCCAAGTATTATCTTGTAGTTTATCATTCTAACAACTCAACAAACATACAAGAAAGCTTAAGAAAAATTAGTAGGATATTATAATTACCTTATCCAGTAGAAAAAACTTGAAATTTTAGCAAAACACAGCCCACAACTATCGCCAATGGAAACAGAACCTCAAAGAGGTGTTGTTCTTCACTAGAACTAACTTTTGATGTGAAATATGGTGTAGTCACCTTGGAATCACTTCAAACCCTTATGGTATCTATTTACGAGGGTAAGTAGAAGTTTGGATATGAAGTTGAGTCGAAAATGAGAAAATAATAGGCGTCCAAATCGTTTATAAATTGAAGTAGGTCGACCACCGCCTAAGTGGGTCCCAATGGGAGCTGCTTGCGCGGTCTCACAAAAACGTGAATATCTCTCTACTCCAATATCGTATCGACGAACGGTTTTAAACTCATAGATATTTAATTTTGTAGGTAGATCACCCTATAATTCTAAGTATATTTGGAGAAAAACTCAGCTACGTTTAACCTAATCTTTAGTTCATTTATGAATGTAACTTGTGATAACCTTTGCCAACTTTTGTTTCACAACTCGCTTGACTTCAAAACATAACATACGACTATCATACGACTAAATAACTCATAAAATAACTTTATTATAATTTTGCGCACCCTAGTCTCACCCCAAAAGTACATGTTATAACATTCCCAATTTGTCGACATTCGATGAAACTTATTTTTTTCAATTCATTTAGCTTCCAAGAATTCCAACGCTCTTGGTACTTGTTATTCGTGATCTTAAATATTTGTAACCTCCAAGGTAACATGATTAACTTACTTTATGTTCTTCCAAATATAATCTCATTTCTGAGCTTATATCAATTGACTTACGACGTAGTCTCACATACGAAAATATAGGGTGTAATATCATTTCCCCTTTGGAACATTCGTCCTTGAATGTTGGATGATTCCCTTATCAGTGTCATGACTTATAGCTCTTAAGAATACTTTAATATTATCCTTGCATCTAGGCAACTGTTCTGTCAATAAATCCAATTGACAGGGCATTCCCCCCTTTAGGCCTCTTTCTCACACCGTGACTTGTGGTCGGAATTCTTCCAATCTCGTAACTATTGCTACCTTTTGTCATGCAGCCTATACGACTTTGTCCTTGTATGTGTGCCCATGCAACTCTTATCTCCTTTTTCCTCCAGCTTTTAGCCGACCTCTAGGCCTCTCTTTGTGAACATATACAGAACTTGACAAGCTGCCCCTCTAGGAATTTATAGGTGTACTGAAGTTCTTCGTTTGGTAATTTGTCAAACTTACGACTATTGATATATCTTGTTTCATAGCCTCAGATATCTATCCTTATGGCTTTCCTGCATTTAGGTAGTCCCTCCCACTCAACAATTGTTGGGAAACCAGGATAATCATTGTCTCTATGCAATTTTTAATTTTCTAATAAATCCCAGTACTGCTCTTCTGTTCCTTCCAGGTAGTTAAGATCATCCATTGCATGATGAACAGATAGTACCTTTTTCATCTCAAGAATCTCCTTCATCAAATGCTGAATCACTTATGGTTCGTCTTTGTTTGTGTTTTTTTTAAGGGACAGTATAACAAGCCCATGCTAATGACATAGTACTTCATAATCACATCGTTTTGAGTAAAGGGGAACCCATTGGATTTTTTTGCCTCAAATTTGCATACCTTCAGACTTTATAGAATGCACTTCGCCCTCAATAATGTGCCTTGCAACTTTGAGATCAGTGTGTATATTGATAAACTTATTTTTCAAGGGATGCAGAACACCATATCATTTGTCATCAACCAATCAGTATAACAACCTAGCATATTTTTTTCAAGGTAGGGATTGATTGTGTTAAGATGTGTTCCATGTGGATCTTTTGAACTACCTTCACCTTTTTGCCTCTTCTTAAATCATTTATTATATGTTAGTGGCAATTCTGAAATGGATGTTGTAATGGTTCTTTAAATGGTATTTGAATATTGATCTCCTGGTTCAACTTAAGAAGAACTAAGTTACACGTGTATATTAAATGTAGAGCCTCACCAATATGGGCTATGGGTATTGTTATATCGACCTGAAAAAGCAGTTGACCTGAAAAACTGGACCCACTTGTACTCGAAAGAATCATTATCACGTGAAACATAGCGCCTCACCAATATGCGTTATATGTATTGTCATGTCGACCTGAAAATGCTGTCGATTGAAAAAGCTGTCGACCTGAAAAAGCTGGACTCACATCTACCCGATATAATCATTATCACGTGAGATATAACACCTCACCAATATGCACTATGTATATTGTCATGTCGACTTGAAAAGCCGTCGTCCTGAAAAAGTTGTTGACCTGTAAAACTGGATCCACTTGTACCCGAAAGAATCATTATCAATTGAAACAAAGTGCCTCACCAATATACGTTATGTGTATTGTCATGTCGACCTGAAAAAGTTGTCGATCTGAAAAAGTTGCCGACCTGAAAAAGCTGGACCCACTTGTAACCTAAAGAATCATTATCATGCTAACCATAGCGCTTTACCAATATGCGTTATATAACCTAAAATCACTCTTAGCAACCAATAAAAACCTCACGCATTTTAGTTATTATTTGCATCGTAACAAAACGAATAGAAAAACTTTTCATTAATTTTTCATTTTCGAGCAACAACATATCGTGCCTCAATAAAGTACCAAGGTTTTACTGTGGCAAACATGAAATTTTGAAACCATGTTGGTCAAATTTCAATCTGGGGCGCTGACGTTGGATGTGTACACAAGTTGTGAGTTATTATTCTTGAAAAAATATTTGTTAATACTTTTTATATACCAGGTTAATTAATAGTATTGTGTTATTCTCCCATTGATAGGACGAAAATCAATGTGGTTTTGAATAATGGTATGATGAACCCATTCGTCAGGAATACTATAAATCATTTTTGCTAAACATTTTGAATTTGACCGGTGAATACGAACTCCAGATCGTGAAATTACAACAACAACTTGCGGCAGTAAAGAAGAAACTAAAAAAGGCAGAAGAAGAAAAAAATAGGTTGGAAGTGAAATTTAAGTGGTTGAAGCACATAATAATGGGCGATAGTGACTAAAAAAACACATGGATGCATTAAGTGTTGTATTTTATTTTTAGGTTGTACGTGTAATGTTAAGCTATCATTTTCTTCTTTTGTGTTCTAGTGTTAAAATAATAAATAACTCGAGAAATAAAAACACATACACAAATTATATAAAACAAAAATAATGTTGCTATTATATATTGAATGTCATATATACAAATAATAATAAATGTCAATGTGTCCCACAGCCTATATGCTTTAAAGCATTGGCTGGCCTGAGGCGTATACCATCCTGCCCGGCTACGCTATAAGGATCATCCTCATTATGTCGCCTCTTTATTGAAGGATGCGCTGTAGCATGATTCGGTAAGGCTGGCAGACTCGGTAGAAGCGCCCGTCGGACCAGCAGTAACCTACATAATAATAAGATAGTTTAGTATATGAAATATAAATTACTAACACACTTGTTAGCAAAATTTTTTTAATGGTCATACCATGGTCTTAGCGGGTTCCTGAAATAAGATCATCCGTCTGCGGCACGTCAGTATTTCACAATGTGGCCTCCGTGACGAGCGATGACGATGTCTTTAAAAAAAATAATAAAGCTTTTGATATTACTGACTAATCAATGAGATAAAAAAAATAGAAATATTATTAGTACAAACAAACATGTGCCTAAGTAGCACTATAACGCTCTGTCGGAACATCGATGTGCGCTAAAGTAGATGAAGTATGTGAAAGATCCTCAGTATCCCTCGATGATGAACCATAACTTAGTCGTCGGCCACTGTGCACTTCTCGTGTCGGATGATCATCAGCAATCGATGACACTAGGGGATCAAGAAAATACCGACCCCTCTCATGTCGCGTAGCCGCGCCCGCGATCAACAATGGAGCTGACGAGGTCACCTGCGAAGTCGCTGGCAATAGATGAAGGCTGAATGACGACATATCATGAGGAGCATCATCTGGCTTAGGGTGTTCACCCGACTGATCGTCTCTAATATCATCCACGGGTGCCTCAACGCCCCCTTGCTGGGGACCTCATCCTCGCCGACCACCACGACCTCGTGGGACACCCCTTTCTCTCTGGCCACGCCTGCCCCATGTACCACGTTCAAGCTCCACTGGTGGCCCATGATGGTACTCCTCTGGCGGCACATAAGCAGCCTCGTATCCTAAGTGCTCATCATCTCGGGCACGTCTCAGTGTCTCGGCAGCAAGATCAGTAACTCGACGGCCAAACATATGCAAAGTTGCCGCTCCCTCGTCGATATGCTGAAACATTTGCAGTCTCAACTGGTAGAACCGATGTAAGCCAACTTACTGCATAACATGTATAACGTATGTATACAGGACGCTATACTATTGCGCATCCTATATGTGAGCTATACCATCATTCCCTTTGTGAGTTCAAATATAGTGCGGTAAATAACCGCACTATATATAAAATGGTACTCAGTATTTATTTTTTTTACCTATTTGTGTCATTTGAGTCCAAAAGAACCACACTTTGGTTCCAGACTCGCCATCAGATACATCTCTAGAGTTCTGACACGCATGACGTATCATTCTGCTCCGCTAAGGTCTATTTGAAGGAAGATCGTATACTCCGCTAGTTAGCTAATTCACGAAAATCACTTGTGTTCTCCATATTTTTTGAATCCACCTACTTGTCCACTTTGATTTTGGGGAAGAATTGTAGTTAACTTCTGAGCCATTTATCACGACCCGAAAACCAACCCGGCCGTGATGGCGCCTATCGTGATACTAGGCTAGCCAATTGACTATGCATAACATAAGAAACCTTTCGTTTGATTCAATATTTACCAGTATTTCATAAATCTTCCATTTTAGCATTTCAAAACAAATAAAGTTAGGTAAAACATTTAAATGCCACCCCAAAATCCGGAGTCATCAGTCATGAGAAACTAAAAGGAAATACAAAATCCGGTGTTGATCCCTTAATACAACAAGTCTGAGAATAAACAAAATGACAAAATAGGAAGGAAAAATACAAGGCTACGGACGACAGCTACCTTGCAATCTAGGAAGTTCTCCAAAGAGAGTAAACCAGCTCTCACTCAATCCTGGTACCTGAATCTGCACACAAGGTGCAGGGAGTAACGTGAGTACACCAACTCAGTAAGTAACAAGACCAAACTGTGGGTTGAGAGGTAGTGAAGGACCAAACCTCCATGTTCACAACAGAATCCTTTAAGCAACAATGTAGACATGCTTGTAGTATAATAAAAGCAGTTCAAGTAATATGGTAAATGCAACATCGACAATTCAGGATATCCATAACACAATTTCTAGTACACGCCGTTGTGTCAACAGTATGAAATGCACAATGTGCTCCCACTCTCCAATACTCGTCCACTCAGTATTGTATATGGCTCACATGGCCCATGGAGGATCCATCCCAGAATACATACATATCAGACAGAAGTCACTCAGTACTGAGGAAGGATGATCCAGCCCTAACGAGAAAATCCATCTCTAGATAATGATACACCTCACAACCACTCGGTACTGTATGTGGCTCAACGACCCAAGGAAGATTCATCCCAGACTACGTACACACGTCACTAACCTCAGTCACTCAATACTGATGGAAACAAGCCAATGCAGCTTGATGCGTGGCTAGAATTCATGATTTTAAGCATTATATACCTTGCATTTTATGTGCTTTAATGATAAAAATACACGTCATGTGTGCATAATGGAGTTTATTTAATGTGCAGACGAGTTGGAAATGGAAGCCGAGCTAAATGAGAGCATAAACGTCGGATAATACGTGCAAGAGTTGAAAAGGAGCGGTCCGGGACAAGCCTGGTGACAGCCAGGCGTTAGACCCCAAACGCCAGGGGGTTCCTGGCGTTATACCCAAAACGCCAGGGGTTGCCTGGCGTTAGCCAGGCGTTATACCCAGAACG
>ML353426.1:3169-25535 GCA_005239505.1 Nicotiana paniculata | reverse complement strand
ATTTGGCTACATTGAGTTTGAGGTTGAAAAGCTAAGTATGTGTATTAAAGTGCTTATGGAGGACTCGCGCTACCGATCAGGGTGACCAGCCACCAGCTAGACCAGCAAGAGGTCGAGGCCGTGGTAGAGGTAGGGGACCAGCCCGTGCAGCAGCCGGGGCAGTACCAGAGGGTCCACCTACCATTCAGGATCAGGTCCCCGCCGCAGATGCTCCAGCGGGACAGACTTAGGCACTGGCGGTGCCTATTGTTATTCCGGGTCTTCAGGAGACCTTGGCTCAGATCTTGACTGTATGTACCACCCTTTCTCAGGCAGTTGTTGCGTCTTCTTCTGCTGCTACTTCTCAGGCCGAGGGAGGTAGTTAGACTCCAGCAGGTCACTCAAGACTTTCAGACACCGATGGCAGTTCCAGCCCAGCCGGTTGATCCAGTTCAGGACTTCGTGGTTCCAGCTATGCCAGATGATGAGCAGCGTAGGATAGAGAGATTGATTAGACCTCAGGCTCCTACATTCAGTGGCTCTGGGAGCGAGGATGCCCAAGGTTTTCTGGATAAGTGTCAGAGGATGCTTCGTACTGCCGGGATTCTGGAGACTAGTGGGGTCTCGTTTGCTACTTTTCAGTTTTCTGGGGATGCTTTTACTTGGTGGGAGTCCTTCGAGAGGCGTAGGCCTGTTGCTTCAGCACCCCTCACCTGGCAGCAGTTCTCCACTATCTTCTTGGAGAAGTATGTACCCTGGTCTCACAGCGAGGAGCAGCGCAGGCAGTTTAAGCAATTGCGTCAGGGGGAGCTATCAGTGACGCAGTATGAGATGCGGTTTTTAGAGTTGGCTCATCACTCCGCCGAGTTGGTTCCTACCGATAGGGAGAGGATTAGGAGGTTTGTGGATGGCCTCACTTATCAGCTCCGCTTTTTTATGACTCGGGAGAGGGTATCAGGTGCTACCTTCGAGCAGGTTATTGATATTGCTCGAGATATTGAGTCGGTTCTCTGTCAAGAGAGGGAGGAGAGGGAGGCCAAGAGGCCTCATGGATCGGGTGGTTCTAGTGGTTCTCCTTCCAGGGGCAATTTCAGCATGGTAGAGGACGGTCATTCAGGCCTCCTCAGTCAGTCCGTCCAGCCTATAGTGGTGCATCTTTGGGGTAGGGTCCCCGCTAGTTCTCAGCCGGGCCGTTCTTCATTTGGTGCCCTCCCAGCCCAGAGTGCAGCTCGAGCATCACCAGTTCAGAGTTCCTCGGTGCATGATTCTTCTAGTGGCCATTCTAGTGTCAGGGGTTTATATCAGTCCCCATCTCCAGCTCCAGGGAGTTGTTTTAAGTGCGGAGAGTTTGGGCACATGTGGAGGCAGTGTCCCCGTTGTTTTGGTGGTTCTTCTCAGCAAAGGGGCCAACCCTCGACTTCGGCTCCAGTTACTTCACCACCCGCCCAGACAGATAGGGGTGGGGGCCAGATCGCCAGGGGCTGCCCTAGAGGGGGAGGTCGTGCAGGTGGGGTCCAGGCTCGTATCTATGCTTTTATAGCCAGGCCAGATGTTATGGCCTCCGATGCAGTGATCACAGGTATTGTCTCAGTCTGTTGCCGAGATGCTTTGGATTTATTTGACCCTAGTTCTACATATTCCTATGTTTTGTCATATTGTTCCCATTTTCTGGATATGCCCCATGAGTCTCTAGTTACATCGGTTCATGTGTCGACTCCGGTGGGGGATACTATTATCGTGGACCGTGTGCATTGGTCATATATGATATCTATTGGGGGTCTGGAGACCCGAGTGGACCTATTTTTACTTAGCATGGTTTATTTTGATGTGATATTGGGCATGGATTGGCTATCTCTGTGTCATGTTGTTCTTGACTGTCAAGCTAAGACCGTGACCTTAGTTATGCCTGGTTTTCCGAGGGTTGAGTGGAGGGGTTCTTCTGAGTATATGCCTAGAAGGGTGATTTCTTACCTGAAGGCTCAGCATATGGTTGAAAGGGGTGTTTATCGTATTTGGCTTTTGTGAGGGATGTCAGTAGTGAGACTCCCGCTATTGATTTGGTTCCTATGGTCCGTGATTTTTCGGACGTGTTTCCTGCAGACCTGCCAGGCATGCCACCTAACAGGGACATTGATTTTGGTATTGACCTGGTGTTAGGCACTCAGCCTATCTCTATTCCACCTTATCGTATGGCACCAGCGGAGTTGAAGGAATTAAAGGAGCAGCTTCAGGAACTCCTAAATAAGGGGTTCATTCGGCCTAGTGTGTCACCTTGGGGTGCTCTGGTGTTGTTCGTGAAGAAGAAGGATGGTTCTATGCATATGTGTATTGATTATCGGCAGCTGAACAGGGTTACGGTGAAGAACCGGTATCCCTTGCCTCGTATAGATGACTTGTTTGATTAGTTGCAGGGTGACAGGGTATTTTCCAAGATTGACTTGTGTTCTGGCTATCATCAGTTGGATATTCAGGGACCAGACATCCCGAAGACGGCCTTCAGAACTAGATATGGTCATTATGAGTTTCTGGTTATGTCATTCGGGTTGACCAATGCCCCAGCAGCCTTTATGCACTTGATACACAGTGTATTTCGGCCTTATCTGGATTCTTTCGTCATCGTGTTTATTGACGATATCTTGGTGTATTCCCGATCTCGAGAGGATCATCAGCAGCATTTGAGAGTTGTGCTTCAGACCTTGAGGGAGAAGAAGCTGTATGCAAAAATTTTGAAGTGTGAGTTCTGGCTTGATTCAGTAGCGTTCTTGGGGTACGTGGTGTCCAGTGAGGGTATTCAGGTTGATCCGAAGAAGATAGAGGCGGTGCATAGCTGGCCTAGACCGTCATCAGCTACCGAGATTCGCAGTTTCCTTGGTTTGGTAGGGTACTATCGCCTTTTTGTAGAGGGATTTTCATCTATTGCAACACCTATGACTAGACTAACTCAGAAGGGTGCTCAGTTCTGGTGGACTGAGGAGTGAGAGGAGATCTTTCAGAAGCTCAAGTTATCTTTGACTACAGCTCCGGTGTTGGTTTTGCCTACGGGTTCAAGTTCTTATACAGTTTACTGTGACGCCTCGAGAGTTGGCCTTGGAGAGGTTTTGATGCAGGACGGTAGAGTGATTGCCTACGCGTCCAAACAGTTAAAGGTGCACGGGAAGAATTATCCAATGCACGATCTTGAGCTAGCAGCTATTTTCCACGCCTTGAAGATTTGGCGTCATTATTTGTATGGAGTGCATTGTGAGATTTTCACTGATCACCGTAGTTTGCAGCATCTACTTAAGAAGAAGGACCTAAATTTGCGTCAGAGGAGATAGTTGGAGCTCTTCAATGATTATGACCTCACCATTCTATATCATCCGGGGAAGGCCAATGTAGTGGCCGTTGACCTGAGTCGCAGAGCAGAGAGTTTAGGGAGTCTAGCCTACCTTCCAGTAGCAGAGCGACCTTTAGCACTTGATGTTCAGGCTTTAGCGGGTCAGTTGGTGAGATTGGATCTATTAGATCCCCCATGGTAATTGGCTTTTGTAGCCTCCAGGTCTTCTCTTTATGATCATATTAGAGCATGCCAGTATGATGATCCACACTTGCTCGTTCTTCAGGACAGGGTCCGTCGTGATGATGCTAGGGATGTGGTTATAGGTGATGATGGGATCATGAGGATGCAGGGACGGATTTGCGTGCCCAATGTGGATGGACTTCGAGATTTGATTCTAGCTGAGGCCCATAGTTCGCGGTATTCCATCCATCCAGGTGCCGCAAAGATGTATCAGGATCTGAGAAAGCATTATTGGTGGAAGCGGATGAAGAGGGATATTGTTGAGTTCGTGGCTCGGTGTCTCAACTGTCATCAGGTCAAGTATGAGCACCAGAGACCAGGTGGATTGCTTCAGAGATTAGATATTCCAGAGTGGAATTGGGAGCAAATCACCATGGACTTCTTAGTTGGGATTCCATGTACTTCGAGGAGGTTTGATGGTATATGGTTTATTGTGGATCGGCTGACCAAGTCCGCGCACTTCATTCCTGTTGGTACAACTTATTCTTTGGAGTGGTTAGCTGAGATTTATATCAGGGAGATTGTCCGATTGCATGGGGTTCCAGTTTCTATCATTTCCGACATAGGTACTCAGTTCACAACTCAGTTTTGGAGGGCCGTGCAGAGGGAGTTAGGTATTCAGGTTGAGTTGAGCACATCGTTTCATCTTCAGACCGACGGGCAGTCGGAGCGTACTATTCAGATTCTGGAGGACATGTTGCGTGCGTGTGTCATTGATTTCGGGGGGTCATGGGACCAATTTCTGCCACTCGTGGAGTTTGCATATAATAATAGTTATCAGTCAAGTATCCAGATTGCTCCGTATGAGGCTTTATATGGTAGGAGGTGTAGATCTCTTGTTGGTTGGTTTGAGTCGGGCGAGGCTAGGCTATTGGGCACAGACTTGGTTCAGGATGCATTGGGTAAGGTGAAGTTGATTCAGGAGAGGCTTCGCACGGTGTAGTCTAGGCAGAAGATTAATGCGGACCGGAAGGTCCGAGATGTGTCTTTCATGGTTGGGGAGAAGGTGTTGTTGAAGGTGCCACCCATAAAGGGTGTTATGAGGTTCGGGAAGAGGGGAAAGCTGAGTCCCTGGATCATTAGGCCATTTGAGGTGGTTCAGAGGATTGGGGAGCTGGCTTATAGACTTTCCTTACCACCCAGCTTATCGAGTATTCATCCGGTGTTCCATGTTTCGATGCTCCGGAAGTATGTTGGTGACCCGTCTCATGTTTTGGACTTAGCACGGTTCAGCTCAAGGGTGATATGTCATATGAGGTAGAACCAATGGCTATTTTGGGTCGTCAGGTCAGAAAGCAGAGGTCTGAAGATATAGCCTCAGTGAAGGTTCAGTAGAGAGGACAGTCGGTGGAGGCTACCAACTGGGAGAACGAGCGGAGATGCGGATCAGATATCCTCACTTATTTGAGACTCCAGATATGTTTCTAGACTCGTTCGAGGACGAACATTTGTTTAAGAGGGGGAGAGTGTAACCACGCGGCCAGTCGTTCCGTGAGATTAGCCTCGTTTCCCCTGTTTCTGCTTTATCATATGTTGCTTAGCCTATTTATGTTGTGTTGGGTCGGTTGGTTCGGGTTCGGAGTGGTCGTGGTGAGAACTGAGACACTTAGTCTATTAAGTTGGCTTAATTGTTGGAAAAGTCAATTGGGAGTTGACTTATTGGTAAACGACCTTGGAATGTAGATTTTATGGCTCGGATAGCTTCGTTAGGTGATTTGGGACCTAGGAGTGTGTTCGGAATGTGGTTTTGATGTCCGGTCTAGAATTAGCCTTCAATTGGAGAAGTTGAGTTTTTGGCGATTTTCGGTCGGCAGTGGAAAGTTAGCTATCGGGGTCGAAATGGAATTCCGAAAGTTCGAACCGGTTCGTAGTGTCATTTTGGACGTGTGTGAAAATTTTTAAGTCATTCGAACGTGTTTTGATTGGTTTCGACATCATTGGCGGAATTTAGAAAATCTCAAAGTTCATAAGCTTGAATCCAACGTGATTTTGGTGTTTTGACGTTGTTTTGGGTGTTTCGAAGGCTCGACTGAGTTTTATTAAGGTTATGAGACTTGTTTTTGTTTTTGGTTGGGATCCCTAGGGGCTCGGGATGATTTCGGATAGTCATCGGAGGGATTGAAGTTGGAAAATGCAACTGAAGAAGCTGCTGGTGCCAGGCATCTGGTGTGGCCGCACTTGCGGAAGGGTAGCCGCAGGTGAGACTCCGCAGGTGCGGGGTGGCTTGCGCAGGTATGACAAGGGGTCAGGCTAGATGAAGTCACAGGTGCGAGGCATGGGCCGCACCTGCGGAGCCGCAGGTGCGAGATTTGGGCATGTAGTGGAATTCCGCAGATGCGCTCCTGGGACCATAGGTGCGGGTCCGCAGGTGCGAAGCAAGGGCTATAGGTGCGGTTTCACTGGGCGGGAAGTATAAATACTTGCCTCCGTGAATTTTTGGCATTTTTCATCACTTTTGCATGCGGGTTGAGACATTTTGGGAGAAATTTGAAGAAGGATTTCGAGGGTCTTTTGTGGAGGTAAGTTTCTCGGACTAAAGACTCGATTCTATGTTGTTATTTGACGGATTAGGCTTGGAATTAGTGGATTTAATGGCATAAATTTGGGGTTTAGGGATTGGGAAATTGAGACTTATAATTAAAGAATTTAGGGGTCAATTGTGGTCGGATTTTGATGCATATTATATGTGTAGACTCGGGAAAGGATAAGGGTTCTTGTATGCGATTTTTATCAAATTTCGAGATGTGGGCCCGGGGCTTGGGTTTGGCCAATTTCGGGAATTTTGGTTAAAATTGATAGTTTCCGATTGAACCTTGTTCCTTTATTGTATATTGATGA
The DNA here is from genome assembly GCA_005239505.1 of Nicotiana paniculata. Taxonomy (NCBI): domain Eukaryota; kingdom Viridiplantae; phylum Streptophyta; class Magnoliopsida; order Solanales; family Solanaceae; genus Nicotiana; species Nicotiana paniculata. The sequence continues at coordinate 19,159 of ML353426.1, read as the reverse complement.
TGTTAATCTGGTTTTTGTTAGATTCGGAGCAATCGAGAGCCGATTCGAGAGGCAAGAGCATCGCGGATTAGTTTTTTGGGCCGGGTTGAGGTAAGTAATGACTATAAATCTTGTCCTGAGGGTATGAAACTCCGGACTTTGTATTTTCTCACTATTTTTAGAGTGACGCACATGCCGGATGACGAGTGTGTGGCGTGCACTGACTTTTGGATTCGGACTTGGTCCCTTCCGCGGAAACTATTGAGTTGCGTATTTATTTTAAATCATATGCTAAATTTTGTTTTAAAACTATTGCTATATTTGAGTTGTAAGACATGTTTGAGGCCTTGCGCCGACTTGTTTAGACCCCTTGGGGGCTTTTACTGTTATTTCCTCACTGTGTTGACTTATGATTTACACTCAGTCATATTATGTTTAACTGTTTTCGAACTCAGCCTTATTTACACTATTTTGATTTATAAAATGACGTTTTGGGTCGATTACCCCGTTTTACTGATAGCCCGAGGGGCTTACTGAGAGTTTCTGACTGAGTGAGGCCGAGGGCCTAATTGTGAGGATATGAGATGCCACTAGGTTGCTTGATATTAGTGCTTGGGCTAAAGGAGCCCCTCCGGAGTTTGTACACACCCCTAGTGAGCGCAGGTACCTACTGAGTGCGAGTGCCGAGTGCGGAGTGACGAGTGAAAGGAAGGCATGAGTGAGTGTGAGGTTTCCCGAGGGGCTGATACTGAGTGATTGTGAGGTATGCTGAGCGACTGATTCTGAGTGATGATTTTCTCGAGGGGCGATTTATGATTCATGTTTTGGCCCGAGGGGCTATTTATGATTGTTTCATTTTACACTAAACTCTTCGGGTATTTTATTTCTGAAATTGTTGGGAAACACATTTTCCAATGGATTTTACTGAAGTTGGCTTTTAAAGCATCTTGATTTCATATATATATATATATTGTTGGAAAGAAAGGTTGTGCTTATTGTGAACTGATGATTTGATCTTATGTGTTTCTTACTGCTTAGACTTGATTTATTTTCATTACTACTGATTTGGCGTACTCACATTACTCCCTACACCCCTTGTGTGCAGATACAGGTGCTGGTACCGAGTGCTAGTTTCCTTCCTTCGTGTGGAGCCGGAGTTGGGACTTCGAGGTAGCTGTTCAGCGTCCACAGCATCTCTTTTCCCATTTCTTGTTTTGTACTTAGTTCCTCGTTCCGAGTCTTGATGTATTTTGATAGTAGGGTTGTTTTTGTACCGCTCGTAGATGCTCATGATGGTTGACTCCAGGTTTTGGGGTAGTGTATAAACTATTTTTTTCTCATTTTGTTGCTTAAAACAACTTAAGCGAAAGAATTTTTTGTGAAAGATCGGACTAGTTTTGAAACTTATGAAATATTACGTCAGTATGTGATTGTTGGCTAGCCTAGTTCCATGATAGGCGCCATCAAAGCCGGCTCAGGATTTGGGATCGTGACATATAATTTGCTGGGTTTTAGGTATAATGAAATTCATCTGGTGTCTTATAGACTATGAACCAGATATAGATAAAATAATATTTAACTTACAGAATAATTGGTGAAGTTGATAACTTCTATGAACCTAAAATTCTTGTTGTAAGCTAGGGATCTTATTCATCATATTGCACTCCCACAATTTCGGCTGCTATCGCGGTTTAGCGCTATTAGGTCATGCACGCGCCTTGTTTTCATGAGTGCTCTAGAAATTTTTTCACAAATGTCATAGGAGCGGCCCCACTCCACACTCATATAGGTCCATCCATCAAGTGTATTCTGCACCACAATACACCACCTACAATAGGCTATGGATTATTGGATTAAGAGTTTAATAGCACAGCATCACATTCCTTGCAGTCTTGCACTATATAAATGCACCATAGGAAGAGACATAATTTAATAGTGCACATTTGATCAACTAATGACTTGTTATTACCCATATGAACATACTTCATGGGATCTCCAATCACATAGGTTGAATTACCATTATTGTTTATATATCTCAAATTGGCAAAAGTCTCAACCCCTCGATGTTTCACTTATATGTCAAAGGATCGGCCAAATCCTTTTTTGACCTATATCACATTATGTCTCTAGAGAATGTATCTACACTTTCTATTGAAAGATTTAGTTTTTTACAATGGATATTGCACCTCGGCAATCATAATTCATTGACACAAATATTGTCGGCTTAATTCCTAGTAGAATATTCACCAAGAGATTTCTTAATCACCCTTATTGCCAGGCAATTTCAATACCATAACACCCGACCAAAAGGTTATCACACAATTACTAGTGATCTTTTATCATCTGAATGAAAGATTCAATATCATCATTGTATCCTTCCAATATAATGAAAAATTCACATACAAAATACTAACTCATCGTATTTCTCAAGTAAGGCATAAAATCATCCCAAATGAAACAAAACTTGACTTCTATACAAGTATCTTTTGAAACATCTTTCAACACATAAGAATTTATTTTCTTTATGTATCTTTCATATTCAAGCACCAAAGTAAATTTTCTACAGAAATATCTCAAATCAATAGGCAACGAATCATAATTCAAAGATTTATTCATCACCCAAATGACTAAGAGATTCGAAATGGACTAACTTTTCAGAGCAAAAAATACAACACATTTTTTTATATATATTAAAATAATTTTTTTCACAACAAATTTTAATTTTGTAAGGCTTCATTACAATAATTTTATAAATATTTTTCCTCATTATTCCCTTTATGATCGGGCTACATAATTGTTGGCAATACATTCTCGACCCCCACACTTTCGAAAATTTCAGACCATTGTGGAGATAATCTTTTTACATAAGAAGTTTTATTTTATAAATAACAAGGTAATAATATAACTTCATCCAAACTATTTTATCTCCAAATTAAAAAATATGTATGCCCAAAGGTATCAAATTTATGACAAATGGTCATCAACTCGGCCACCTCAAATGTTTTTAACCAACCTTTTAAATAGTATATAAATGTATATATAATTTATTCTCGTGATCTCAAGCAACATAAATAAATTTTCCTTTTGACATGTCAAGAAATTTCACAACTACTAAAATAACTAATATAATATTGGCTCTTCAAGATGTCAAAAGATAATATTTAAAACACTTTAGATCAAGAGAACTGCAAAAACAGTGCAGTATCTTTCACTATGTAAAATGCACATACAAAATTCTAAATACAAATTCACATGAACAAACAATATACACTTCAAGTTTGCAGAATGAACTTATGGAGAATACCACTTATCAAACTCTGATGAACTTTAAAGACATACGGTAATATCTTCCGCTTGATATGTTTTGCGTAACATTATATCTAAGTGTCAAGTATGCATAATTAAAATAATTTATACCTCTTCAATATTTATTCTTCATGCTTATTCTCATAATAACATAATAGGCAGATAAACTTTGACATTAGAATGATACATATAATATCCTTAAGATTGTTGGAAAAATATTGGTATGGAGAATAAGAATTAGCTTGAGGCATATCAAGGAAAATGTCCTTAAGGATATTTCGCCCACACAGTGATAAATTAGGCGTATCCCCAAGATTCAACAAGCTCTTCAAGTTATTAAACTGGGAACAGAACTAGCAGAAAACTCAAGAAAGAAACCCAGCATATAGGAAAAAAGATAATTCAAAAAGTTGTATTAGAAAGTGTGTCTTTAGCTCTCCAAAGACCATGTTTATATAGGTGTTGCTCCAACGTCTAGATAACGTCTAGATAACGGCTAGCGGCTAAATAACGGTTAGTTTGACTCTATTAAATGTAAATAATTTACTAAATAATAATTAAATAGAAATATAATATTTCATAGAAGAAAAGATTTTCCAAATCAAAATATTGGACATTACCTTTTGAGATATCACTAATTTTTCAACACTCAATAACCCTTCCATTCAAATATACACTCTTAGGAATCCATTCAAACACACCCTTCCATTCAATTCCCTAAATGTATCCTACAATAAGAAACCGAGAGCTTCTTAACTTGTTTAACCACTAATTCCATCTCAGACCTGACATTTTTATCCTTCATCGATGCAATTTTCTTGCCCTCTTTACGTGCCCTACGGAAAGAGTTGATTAAATACTGAAAAGGGGATCCAGCCGATATAAAATTACCTGAAATTTTTGCAGTGTTGCAGGACAAAGCTTCAGTAGGCTATATCTGATGAAGGATCTACACGAGAACTGAGGAAGTTTTGAGTGGGCAATTTGTATCTTCAAAGTTTTGTGGCGTTATTTTCTCAAACTGAGTTAAAATGAAAGAGAATGATCTTAACTGTGTAGGATCGGTTCTTGTTTTAGCTTATTAGTCTCAATTTTTTTGTCATGAACAATCAGGTGTAGCCTATAAACTGATTAGATGAAATTGACCCGCTCCATTAAATTCCTAGGTAACCTCGAACATAAGTGTCAACAAAATATGAATGAATTTGAATGATGTGGCTATACAAAATATTAAATTAAATCCATATCATCAGCAACTGAACAAAACGTACCATCACAAGTGTTTATTAGTAGTCATTTTTCAAGTAAAGGTATTCAAATGGGAAGCACAAGAGTTTATATATCGACGTTACAAACTGATACAAGTTTAGGTGGCCAGAAAGCCATTTCGCCTTAATGATATTGCCCACCCCCACTAGCACCTCCACTCCCAGTGGTATCCTTTGGTAGGGAGCGTGTTAGTCCTGACAGTGGGACTTCCGGCATGAATCTAGATTATTTGCACCTCAAAGCGGAAGTGGGAAACTAAGTGGGCGTTTGGAGATAAAGAATTGTGACATGCCAGAAAAAAGTAAAATTCTTTTTCAAATAAGAATGGTGAAAATTAGAGTTGCGTTTGGACATGAATACAATTTAGAATTATTTTTGAATTTTTGTGAGTGATTTAAAGTGAAAATTTAAAAAATAATTTTTTGGAGTTTTTCAAATTTCTATAAAATTCTGAAATACTACTTCAAGTGAAATTTAAAATTTTAATGGTTAAACGTTAATTCCGAAAAAAAGTAATTTTCCGAAAAAAGTGAACTTTTGTTATGGTCAAACGCGCCCTAAACAACAACTAAAGGAAAATTCAAAAATCCCAGACTAGAGTGATATTACAATTAAAAGAGTAAGTCATTGAACATGTATTTTGAATATAAATGAATAAGTAATCATAGAACATCAAGAATTTGCTGAAATCATTCACAATAGTTCGATAAAAAAAAATTAAAATTATTCACAACACTCCAATAAAAAAGCATAATCGGAGTTCAGAAAGAAAGAAAAAGTAAGCCCAGACGAAAAATAAATTTACTATATATTATTTTACCTCCATAAAGCTTTTCGCGTTAATCGTCTCTGACAGAGAGAATGAGACCCCAATCGTTTTATTAGCAGTGGCAAGACCACAAAGAAAAAAAGGTTATTTATTAGGCCGTTGGGAAAATTTATGGCAAGCTATTCGCCTTAATCGTGTAAAGATTTTTAAAACTAACTTAAGGTAATTATTTATTGTAAAATAAATTTGTGACTAAATAAGGTAAGTAAGTAAATTACGTTAAAGTGTTAGGCGTGTGCATAAATTAACTACGTAGATTAATTAGTAAATCTTTTATTTTTCATTGGGTTTAAGGTCTCTTAGTCTTATGTTTTGATGATCTAACAAACTTTCTACTTAGAACCAGATAAAGGACCTGATGCATGCCGGGTACAATCATTCAGCAATAGACACGAAGTAATCTGGCCAGTGTACCTTTGGATTCACAAGAAACAGTTTAGTGACCGATCCCTTCATGTTTCCCTGATAGAAGTACAAGTCAACTCTACAGCTGGAAAGCAGTTACAGAAAGTGACTGCCTGCAACTGTGCACGCTACAGTGCAGAAATAGTGCAGCAATCACTTCCCATTGGAACAAGTGTGTACCATCTAAGAATAGACACCATCGTTGGGATTTTTTTGAAGTATAATAGCACGGGGTAAGGCAAACAAGAACTCACTTGAGCATTTACTAATATTCTCTCAAGCATTGAAAGAGATGAACTTGCATTGAAGTCTCAAGTGTGTCAAGAACAAGAAGACAACTCCACTACGGTCCAGTTCCATTACGAGTCTATGTGTGTCCTCAGATGAGTGGTAATCTTTTATTTTGTTTCTTATCGTAACTCCTATCTTGCTTTGTTAAAAGCCTTTTTTTAGGAAACTCAAATTATAAACCATCTGAGTTTGTGCTGTGACTAGAGTTAGTCATAGGTTAAAATCTTTGTAACTAGTGAGTGTGGCTTGTGATAAGTGTATTACAATTTAGTGTGATTGAAGTCTTTGTAATATATTCATTACAAAGTGGCTTGTAATAGTTGAGTTACAAGTTAGTGGAGTTGAAATCCTACCAGCGTAGGTCATGGTTTTTGTTCCCTTGAGTTGGGATTTTTCCACGTAAAAATCCTGTGTCTCACTTACATACTGTTTCCACTAGTTAACACTGAGGGAACTGATATAGAATCAGGTCTCTATACAGTTGGTGAACTCATATAAACTATCAATTGGTATCAGAGCAGGTTCTTTCTAAAAGGTTAACACCTAGAAAGGATCTCAAATGGCTGCTCCAGCTAACTTTGAAGAAAGACAATCAACCTACATACCTCCTAGATTCAATGGTCAGTATTACGGATGGTGGAAGACTCATATGCATGATTTTATAACGGCAGAAGACTCCGAGCTATGGGATGTCATTTGGGATGATCCACATGTTCCCATGAAGAATGTTGGAGAACCTGGTGTGATGGTGCCCAAAACCAGAAAAGAATACAGCGACATTGACAGAAAAGTTGTAGAGAATAACTTTCGTGCCAAGAAGATCTTGGTATGTGGTATAGGATCAGATGATTACAATAGAATCTCAGCTTGTCAATTTGCAAAGGAGATATGGGAAGCACTGCGAACGGCACATGAAGGAACTACTCAGGTTAACAGTCCAAGATTGACATGCTCACCACTAAGTATGAGCTATTTAGGATGAAGGATGATGAGTCTATACAAGACATGCACACAAGATTCACATCTATCATAAATGAGCTTCACTCACTGGGAGAAATTATTCCTAGAAACAAGCTGGTAAGGAAGGTTTTCAGTGTTTTACCTAGCTCTTGGGAGATCAAGGTGAACGCTATCACTGAAGCCAAAGATCTACAAACTCTAACCATGGACAAGCTTATTGGAAATCTGAAGACATATGAGATGAAGAGAAAGAAAAACAGTGAAAGAATAGAACTAAAGAAGGAGAAGAACCTGATGCTCAAGGTTGAAAACAACGACTCAAGTGAAGAAGATAGTGACATGGCCTATCTCACTAAAAGATTTCAAAAGATGGTACGAAGAAATGGTGGCATATCGAGGAGAGGCAGTTCAAGTAAACCAAGGAACTATGATCTCTGTCACAAGTGTGGAAACCCAGGGCACTTCATCAAAGACTGTCCACTTCTGAAGCAGGACCCCTACAAACACAACTCTGACAAAACTGCAAAAAGGAACCCGGTTCCTAACAAACGATTCAGCCGGAAAAGTGTAGCTGACAATGTTGTGAAGCAAGCTCTTACTGCATGGGGAGACTCCTCCAGTGAATCAGAAGAGGAACCAGATGCAGGAAATAGTTCCATGATGACAGTGGAAAATGAAGCAAAGGAATATGATTCATTGTTTGCACTAATGGCCCAGTCTGATAATGATGAAGATGATGACAACGATGAGGTAAATTTCAGGGATGTTCAGAGAAATCTGAAGTCCTACTCTTATAAGAAACTAATGTCATTAGCAAATGTTCTAATTGATGAATACTATAGTTTAGTTGACGATAAGGATGCCTTGACCATAGAGTTAGGAGAGACTGAGCAATCTAGAGATGATCTAGTGGCATGTGTGGTAGATTTGAAGGAGACCATAGGTAATCTTGAAAAAGAAAAGGAATCTCTAAATGGAAAAATAAATAGTGTAGAAAATGAAAGAGATGACTTGATGGTAGTGGTTGTGGACTTGAAGGACACTATAAGAAACCTTGAGAAAGAAAAAGAAGTGTTAGCTGGAAAGTCTAATAATATAGTAAATGAGAGAGATGACATGACAGTAGTGGTTGTTGACCTGAAGAAAACCATAGAGAACCTGAGCAAAGAAAAGAACACTCTGGTAGAAAAAATTGTTGCTATTGAACAAGAAAGAGATGACCTCTTGATGGTAATCACAACCTAGAAGAAACAATTGAGGGACTCAAACCAGAACATAGGCCTGTGAGTATTGAGAAAGGAAAGGAAGTAGCTAGTGAGGCACACATCAAGCTTGAAGAGGAATTAAATAATGTGAAAACTAGTCTATGTGGTGAACTCGAGAAAAATAGGCAACTTCAAGCTGAATTGGTGAAACTAAAAATTGATCTTGAAAAGTCTCTTAAGTGGACCTGGTCCACAGATACTGTCACTGCCATGTACTTTAACAACAGTGGAAACAGGCAGGGGATTGGGTTCCAAAAGGAGAAAATTCCTTACAACCCTCACAGCAAGTACGTTACTGTGGGAACAATGGGCACTTCAAAGAAAACTGCCCTGCCAGGGTTCAATCTGTTCAGAAAAACAAAGTGTTTTCTGAAACAATGACTACAAAAAGGGGACCTAGCACCACTAACAAAAATCTCTTCATGACTGCATGGACTAGAAAAGCTCTTATCCACCATTTTCCTCATTACAAAGGACCCAAACTTGTTTGGGTTCCTAAATCTAACTTGTAATATGTATGTACAGGGACCAGTGAGAGGAACAGGACTACAATGGATCATGGACAGTGGATGCTCAAAGCACATGACTGGGAACACCATGGATTTTCTCTCACTGAAGGCCCTGCAAGGAGGGGACGTATCCTTTGGCAATGGAAAAGGGGATACATTCTCGGTGTTGGAAGGGTTAGAAAGTCTATTTTGCACTCAATTGAGAACGTGTACTATGTAGATGGGCTGAAGTATAGTCTCTTGAGTGTTTCCCAAATCTGTAATAAATGGAACAAAGTAGAGTTCTTGTCTAAAGTGTGCACAGTTACTAGTCTGGTAACTAGGGAAGTGATTGTAGTAGCCAAAAGTTACAAGAACATCTATGTTGCTGACTTTGAATCTCTGGAAACTGGAAATATGAGTTGCTTGAAGGCAATTGATGATGATGCAAAACTGTAGCATAGAAGATTGGGGCATGCGAGCTTCTCACTTCTGAATAATTGATAGAGAAGGACCTGGTTCGTGGTCTGCCAAATTCAAAATCCAAGGAGCACAAAGTATGTGATGCATGTTCTAGAGGAAAACATGTGAAATCATCCTTTAAGACAAAGAAGGATGTTAGCTCATCAAAACCCCTTGAACTCCTTCATATGGATCTATGTGGTCCTATGAGAATACAAAGCAGAGGTGGAAAGAAGTATATTTTTGTGATTGTAGATGTCACGACCCAAAATCCATAGGTCGTGATAGCGTCGGACACCACTGTCAGGCAAGCCAAATCCTTAATTAGTTGAAATATATTCGTGTTTTAACATTTTCGAAACCCTTACCTTTCCTTGCATTTCATAATCAAATAAATAAATTTTCATAAATTGAAATACGACAGCAAATGAAATTTTGTTATTTAAAAACAGTGATCTAAAGATTTCACTTAAACAATTATCCCAATACATATCCTAGAACCCGGTGTCACAAGTACATGAGCAACTTCTAAGAATTTTACAAATACTACAAAGATTGTCTGAAATTTAATTTGGACAAGGGATTTAAACTAGAAATAATACGGTAGGAGGGAGACTCTGTCAACTGCGGAACGCCTCCGGGTGATTGCAGCCCGTCCAAGTCTCCAAATCAACCACTGTGCTATATACATGTGCAACAAAATGCACAGCAAGTGTAGTATGAGTACAAAAATAATGTTTACTCAGTAAGTCTCCCACCTAAACTCAGAGAGGTAGTGACGAGAGGTCAATTTACACACTTACTAAAGGTCTATTTAAAATATTTAAGAGTGACACTAAGCATGGTTTTATCGTAGATAATTTTTAAAACAGGATTTAAACATCCTTCAATTTCGTCCACATTTAACACTTTATATTTTCGTCATATTAACAATTAATCAACATGGTGATTTAATCAAATAATAATAAATTAACGGAAGGAACAACTTCTTCCAAAAGTCTTTTTAATAATTTTAAATCTGTCATTTCAATCGACAATTTAACATTTCAGGACAGTAATCAGGCAAATATCATAGCAACTAGGCAACAAATATCATGCGCCAGCAATGCCGAGGGTCAAACGGTGCGGACCAACAATAATAAATTGTGCACTGCCGAGGGGTCGACCGGCTCGAACCATAGATGCATCTATCTACCCCGCTCGCGAATCGATCATGCGTCGCGGTTAACATAATACGGCTAGCATGCTCGCGAATCATACATGCGAGTCAAGTGCTCATATGAATACACACACAAATACAGGGTCTTCCTGCTCGCGAATCACTCAAGCGACTCAGGCACCCAAAGTTACACGTATCCACATAATAAATTCGTATTTTATCAAGAAAACCGTTTTTCTCAGGAAAGTGGTAAAATCTTTATTAAAAGAAATATGAAATATGGTTTTAAAAATAATTGTTTTTGAAACTCATTTGTCAAGTTTAGTGATACTCCATGATACAACCCAGTTCAGGTTCACATATATTCACAGCGGAAATAATTCTCTTTTTAGAAGGTTAACATTATGAGCCCTAGATTTCCTTTAGACATTAAATTAGGTTTTTGGTCATATTAGCGGTTTAATATTACATGCAGGGTTACAGGTACGCACATAAAGCATGCTAATGGGTCCTAGGCTACCCGGACATGGCATAACAGTAGCTACGCACGGACTCCCGTCACCTCGTGCGTACGTAGCCCCCGAAGATAATAGCATATACTGATGTAATTCACCTAGGAGGGATGATTCCCCCTCACAAAGTTAGAAAGGAGACTTACCTCGCTCCGAAATTCCAATACCGGCTTCCAAGCCCTTCCGATGACTCTAACGGACGCACAACGCTCCGAAACTACCACATAATGTCAAAGCAATGAACATTCATCCTAATACTCACAATAAATTCAGATTATATATTTTCCCAACCTCGCTCGAAGAAATGACCAAACTGCCCTCGGGCCCATGTGCCCGGAATCCGAAATTTCTCAAAGATACATTCTACCCATAGTCTTACTAACTCAAATATATAATTTACTCAAATATTCATGCTCAATTCGTGGCTAAAATCCAATTTTACATTTTCTAGGTTTTTCTTCAAAAATCACAATTTCCTACAATTTCCCATATCAAACTTATGTAATGATCTTGTATTCAACTTGGAAATGAGAAGGAATCACTTAACTCATGATGCTTGGTGAAATCTCCCTTCAAAAGCTCTCCAAAATCGCCTAAACCATGAAGAAATGAAGGAAATGAACCCAAAACTCTCGTTTTAAAACATTCTGCGCAGGTCGATTTCCGCACCTGCGGTCCTTCCTCTGCACCAGCGATCCCGCAGGTGCGACCAAATATCCCCCACCTGTGGTTTTCCTCAATTTCAGCCCAAATCGCACCTGCGCCCCACTGTCCACACCTGCGACTTCGCAGGTGCGGAATATCCATCGCACCTGCGGTCCCTAGCCAAGCCAAGCCCACACTCGCACTTGCGGCGCCCACGCTGCACCTGCGGCTCCACACATGCGGTCAAAGCCTCGCAGGTGCGGTTGCACCAGATGACAGCAGCTTCATCCCTTTTTCCAACTTCAACTTTGATCTGTTAACCACCCAGAATCCACCCGAGGCCCGCGGGACCCCATCCAATCACACCAACATGTCCCAAAATATGACACGGACTTGATCGAGCCCTCAAATCACATCAAACAACGCTGAAATCACGAATTGCACTCAAATCTAGTTCTTTAAGAACTTAGAATTTCAAACTTCTACATCCGATGTTGAAACCTACCAAATCACGTTCGATTGACCTCAAATTTTGCGCACAAGTCATATTCAACATTACAGACCTGCTCCAACTTCCGGAATCTCATTCCGACCTCGATATCAAAAGTTCCACTTCCAGCCGGATTTCCCAAAAACCTTCAAATTTCTATCTTTAGCTAAATGACTCCAAAATGACCTACGGACATCCAAATTCACTTCTGATCGCGCTACCAATTCCAGAATCATCATACAGAGCTATTCCCAGACTCAGAATCCCAAATGGACATCAACCTCACTGATATGCACTTCAAGCCCAAATTCATAAAATCCATCTAAAATGCTAAATTCCACAATATACGTCAAAATGCTCCCGGGTTATCCAAAATCCGATCCGTACATACACCCAAGTCCGAAATCATCATACGAACCTGCTGGAACCTTCAAATCCTGATTCGGAGATCGTTTACTCAAAATTCCAATCTTAGTTGATTTCTCCAACTTAAGGCTTCTGAAATGAGAATTTTCTTTCCAAATCAATTCTAAACTTCCTGGAATTCAATTCCGACCACGCCCATGGGTCATAATACCTGAAACGAAGTTGCTCACGACTTCAAATCACTGAATGACGCACTAGATCACAAAACGACCAGTCGGGTCGGGTCGTTACAGTAGACGACTATTCAAGATTCACTTGGACAGTGTTTCTCTGAACTAAAGATGCGACCCTTGAGGTATTTGTGGCCTTTGTTAATAAAGTCAAAATGGAACTGAAGGTAGCTTGCATCAGATCTGACCATGGAACAGAATTCGACAATACCAAATTTGATGAATTTTGCAATGAAAATGGGCTCAGCCCCAAGGACTCCTCAGTAAAATGGTATTGTTGAAAGGAAGAATAGAACTCTAGAAGACATGGCACGGAAAATGCTTATTGACAGTGGAATTTCTAAAAGTTTCTGGGCAGAGGCAATAAACACTGCGTGCTATTTGGTGAACATGTGCATGATCAGATCCCTCTTGAACAAAACCCCTTATGAGTTAATCAATGGAATAAAGTCCAAGATAACTCATCTGAGAACCTTTGGATGCAAATGTTATGTTATTAACAATGGGAAGGACCAGCTTGGGAAGTTTGATACAAAAAGTGATGAAGGAATCTTTCTGGGATATTCTTCTCAAATGAAAGCCTACAAAGTTTACAACAAAAGGACACAATGTTTGGAAGAAAGTGTTCATGTGATATTCAATGAGACACCTTCTTCGAACAAGGAAGGAGACAGTGATGATCAAGACAATGAATCCCTTTTGGTTCCTGGAGAAATATCTGATGTCTCTAATGGCAAAGTTGACATGATGACCCAGACGAAGTAAGCAAGTGAAGACAATGTAACATCCTCGTCCACTTTACCAGAGGAACCTGGTACCTCAATTACTACCACTGAAGATGAATAAAGGGTTGGAGATACAATGCAAGGCACTCCACAGGTAGCTGAACGAGGAATGCAGGGAAACCCATCTGATTTACCCAGTTCCTCTACCAATCAGATCTAAGCCCTCAATTGGAAACACAAAAGCTCTCACCCACTTGATAACATAATCACCCCTCTTGATTCTGGAATCCAAACACGATCAAAAACTAGAAATTCCCTAGCCTTTTCAGCCTTTTTATCTCAAATAGAACCCAAATATATCAAGGAAACCCTGAAGGATGCAGACCGGATTATAGCTATGCAAGAGGAGCTGCATCAGTTTGAGAGAAACAAGGTATGGCACCTGGTACCTAGACCCTCTAACAGAATCATCATCGGAACCAGGTGGGTATTCAGGAATAAGCTGGATGAAAATGGAACTACTACAAGGAACAAAACAAGACTTGTTGTCGAAGGTTACAATCAGGAGGAAGGGATCGACTATGATGAGATGTTTTCCCCAGTTGCTCGCATGGAAGCGATCAGGATCCTCATCGCCTTTTCATCACATATGGAATTCACCTTGTTCCAAATGGATGTGAAGAGTGCCTTTTTGAATAGTTTTCTTAAGGAATAGGTCTATGTTAAACAGCCTCCGGGCTTTGAATGTCATGTGCATCCTGAACATGTATTCAAATTGGACAAGGCTCTATACGGATTGAAGCAGGCCCCTAGAACATGGTATGAAAGTTTATCCAAGTTTCTCTTGGAAAATGGGTTCACTCGAGGAAAGATTGACAATACGTTGTTTTTGAAGAAACGGGGAAGGAATCTGCTCATTGTTCAGGTTTATGTAGATGATATCATATTTTGGTCTACAGCAGACTCACTATGCGAAGAATTTTCCAAACTCATGGGAAGTGAGTTTGAAATGAGTATGTTGGGGGAACTGAACTTCTTCCTGGGTCTTCAAGTGAAGCAGTCCACAAAGGGGACCTGTATCAGTCAGCAGAAATACATCAAAGAACTGCTGAAAAGGTTTGATATGGAAGCATCAAAGGTGATCGACACCCCTATTGTTGTTGCTACCAAGCTGGACATGGATGATTCTGGATCATTTGTGAATCAAACAATGTATCGGGACATCACTGGATCTCTACTCTACCTCACTGCGAGTAGGCCTGACATTATATTCAGTGTGGGATTGTGTGAAAGGTTTCAATCAAATCCCAAGGAATCTCATCTGAAGGCGGCCAAGAGAATTCTGAGATATCTTAAGGGGACACAGGACCTTGTTCTGTACTATCCTTCAGGTGACAATTTTAACCTTGTTGGTTATGCTGATGCTGATTATGCAGGTTATCTGGTGGACAAGAAAAGCACTTATGGAATGGCTCACTTCCTTGGATCATGTCTAATCTCATGGGGTACAAGGAAACAAAATTTTGTTGCCTTCTCAATAGCTGAAGCAGAATATGTCGCAGTTGCATCCTGTTGTGCTCAGCTGCTGTGGATCAAGCAACAATTGGAAGATTTTGGAGTATACATTGATTGTGTACCACTACTATGTGATAACACCAGTGCTTTCAACATGGAAAAGAACCCGGTTCAACACAAAATAACCAAACACATTGATGTTAGACACCATTTTCTCAGAGATAATGTTGAAAAGAGGCTCATTTGCATGAGATTTTGTTGCACTGAAGATCAAATTGCAGATATCTTCACCAAATCTCTAAGCAGGGAGCACTTTTAAAGAAACAGAATGGAACTGGGGTTAATGAAACCTAACGGAGAACTTGGTTCTCCTCACATGGCTATGAAAGTCATACTCAGGTAAAATCCAGCTAAAGTATTTTCTGACCAAGCCTAACTCACACCTATACCGTTTCAGGTAGACACACATGATGATTATAGAAGCCAAAGGTACAGCGTTGGAACTGCAGAGGAGAGCTGCAAATTCTTTTACAAAAACAGGTCAGGAACCTGGTTTCTGTACCACAGGTCACCAGTAATGTGTTTTTCTCATGGTTTTATCAAAAGAAAACAAAATTAAATACAACCTCCACATCATTCGACTTTTCAGAGTCTGTATGTCATGTCCTATCTCTCAAATCCCTTCACTTCCTCTGCACGTTTTGTCTTTCCAAAACCTACCGTCATTTTGAAATTCATCAGAAACCGTTTCTATCCTCCTCTTTATTACCTCTTCTTCCATAAAGCTCTCTTACTCCTACCCGCTCTGAGCCATCACCTCCCGTTACAACTCTGTTAAATCTCCCTCCTTAAGAACTCTCTGTCACTCGTCCTACAATGGCCAACGAACAAACATCTCCCTCTCCTGCCATCAACACCTCCTGAAATCCAGTCCTCTATTAACCCTGATGTCGTTGTACCCATGATGCGAGACTAAATTGCATAGTTTAACATGTGATATACCTTACATTTTATGCGCATTAATGATAAAATTACACTTGTTATGTGCTTAATGGAGTTTATTTCATGTGTAGGTGAAGTGGAGATGGAAACGG